>JAQGAC010001333.1:0-14397 GCA_034696585.1 Isotomurus maculatus | reverse complement strand
AAATGTGGAGATATTAGAATCAATTGTGCATTCTGTGAATCAGAAAGATGCAAATGTGTAGATTTAGAAATTAAATTCATGAATAATGTGAATCAGAAAGATGCAATGTGGAAAAGCTGGAATAAAATTGTGCATTCTGTGAATCAAAAAGCTGTAAATGTGGAGATTCTGGAGTTGAATTGTGTGTCGTGTGAATCAGAAAGATGTAAGTGTGGAAAAATTGGAATCAATTTTGCATTCTGTGGATCAGAAAGATGCAATGTGTAGATAAAATAACTATGGGTTCTTCCTGAAAAGGTCCGTTCATTTTATATTGTTAACAAATTACAGCTAATTTGACTGCTTACAGAATGACTGACAATCGTCGCATACATCGAAAATTAGATTAAGCGACAAATTGCACACTCAATAATTCTACAGAACCTCTAATTCTACAGAATCGATTTCAGCTATTCTGACTCGTCATCCTTCAACGCGTTGTTGGTGTCGTAGTTTTGGTCGTTGTCATCGCCTTTCCCTTCCTGCAACAGCCGAAGAGGGAATATGACGTTGTGGTGTCGGGACTGGTCGCTTTCCCCAAACCACTTCTCGTCCACATTCACCTCCAGCACAGCCAGCCCACGGTCCTGCCACCACTGATCCGTCTTCAAATCTTGTCGAAGAATTGGCACCGCGATGTTCGCCTCCTCGAACACCGTCTGCGCGAATCCCGCTGGACCCGTCTGCATTGACAATTAAATTGAATTAATGTTACCGCAATGCTAATAAATTCCTAAACGGTTGCTTTGATTCGACTCACCGACAATAAAAAATCCCCGATAGATTGGTCAGGTGGTTCCCCATCATTGTTCTCCAGCACTATCATCGCTTCACTCAACTTCTTGGCCAATGTCGCTCTTGTGACTCCAAACTTCATCCGCAGAATCGGAGGGACGCCCTTACACTCGCGGCTGGCACCACTCCTCATTCCTCGACCTGCTGCCGTATTTTGCTGCCGTGGATAATCGAAGCCTCCTGATTCGTAACAAGCGAGGAAGAGGGACAATCTATAGGAGCCGGGAAGTCCCTAAACCACACGTAGGCCTTTCATGAATCACCAATGCAACCTCGAAAGAAGACTTTCTGACGTACCTCGAAATCACTGTTAATGACATCGCCAATCGTATCCTCCTCTTCAGCGCTCAATGAATAGCGTCCTATTTCGATTTTAAATCGGTCCTTGCAGTGTTCCATCAAGTCCTCGTAGCCACCTTCCTCTTTCAGGCGCAATACTTCCGCCACGACCTCGTCGACAGTCGACTGCGCCTTCGCCTCTGGCTCCATGTGTAGTCGACCGACATTTTTGGAACTACTTATCGACAGATTTCAGAAAATAGGCAAAACTCTGGCCCGAATCAGTGAGCGACTGGTGATGACGGCGGTAGGAGTGAGTTTAGTAACGGCTGCCGCGAAACCTGACGGAATCATTTGAATGGAACCTGTATCGTAGCCCTGTTTCGCATTTCTAAGAGGTTGTCTCGCGCTGCCCCATCATAACACAACAACACCGAGCAGGAGTAGACTACGGTTTTCTCCATGTTTGAGTGACTCGTTCTCATACCCTCCTGCTGCTGCATCACCTGCGCTTCATCCCCACTTTCAAACTGCTTTCGTCGCGTTGTCGCAGTTACATACCCCTGTGTGCATAATGTCGACATCTCGCAAACGAAAGCAGGTCCACGTGGTGACGAGTGAGGAATTTTCGAAGAGGCAGTCACAAGAAACGGGTCCAATCAGCAACTCTCCCAGCGACCCTTCGCCATCACCTCTGGAGGCCTACGCCAAACTAGTATTTGAAGTAATCCAGTTCGGGGTCACCGAAAGGTGCAAAAGTGCTCTGACGTACAGGATCACTGAGCAGACACCACCAAATGAAGCTACTCACATTCTGATTGTACGGAGGTGCGAGGATGAGCTGGTGAAGAAACTGAAGACGGTTGGTGGCGACGATATCAGGCGCGTTTTCTCTACCCTGTGCCGCTCAACAGAAATTCCGGTAAGTAATATCTATTAGATAGAGGTAGTTTTTGATGAGAACCTAATTCTTTTGATGCGCGTATGATCTGATTTGCAGGCTGATAACGGTGACTGCCTCAGCACCTTCTTCAAGTGGGAGAGTGGAAATTACGAAGTCGAAGTCGATGCGTCGAAACCTTGGGCAAAAGTCCAGGACGAAAGTCCATGCACTCAGCCGCCAGCGCTGGTTTGGGTAAATATCGTTGGAGACGCGAGGCCACTTCTAGTCCCGAACAATAATGCGACTTTCGGGAAGGTATCATCCCACAACTTGGTTGGGGTAAGCGGAGTTCGTTCGCCCATGTTCGACGTTGTGCAACATCTACTTGTGTGAACTTTATCCTAATGACGTGATATGATTGCAGGTAATATATGGTGAGAACGGGGTATTTTCAGCGGCAGTTCAGGACGATGGGGGTTCTTGGAAATGTTTACTGAATGGGAGGCCAATGCAGACCTCTCAGGTGCTACAGACAGCAATGAGGAGAGGTGTGTCCCTCCTCTACTACAACACGTCCTACAGGGAGCAGCCGTTCAATTCCAGTAGAAGACCTGTCATGAGGAGCCTTACGAATTTTGAACTACACCCCCACGAGGAAGAGGAGATCAGGGCCTACTACGATGGAAGAGCGCATCCTGGATCCAACTGGTGAGTCAAACATGAAGGTTGCAACATGGCAAGAAGTGGGATAAATTGCTCATTTCCATCCTCAGGGTTGGTTTCGTGGCGAAGAAATCAACAGACAACGTCGGTGCGCTGACAAAGATGCAAAGGATCGCTGGGATATTACTTGGGGGAGCACATGCGCTTCATCGCAGAGCTCCGTTTTGCCTAAGTCCTGATGAATTCGACGCACTCGTCTCTATCATTGGAAATAGGAGGGAGGAATTGATGGTCCACCAAGTTCTGAACGAGACAACGGAAACTAGAATCGAAATCAAGACGAAGGATGGAAAAATTTTTGCGACACTTGGGAACCACCGCACCAGAACCTTCTGCACCGGTCTGTTAACATATATTAAACGACCCATATATTGAATGTGAATTAATGTAAACTGATCCAAACTTTAGTCTGCTTGAGGGACGCAGAATCGAGAATCGAGCATCGTGGAAGGCGCTACTGCCGTTTCCATTTCCCCGCAGGCAGCGTCAATTATGCAATCTTCCTAGCCACCCCCATCACACAAAGGCGAGACCTGCGGAACTCAGTGGAATGGCGGGTCGTTTCTAATGGATCTAAAAAACCAAAGCCTCCTGCAGACTACTCGGTCGCCAAGACATGTCTCTATTTGCGCCAATCCTTGGAGGAGGCCAGTTCACTCTTTCACGCACTCAGTGTTAGAATTTAAATTTAAACAGACTTTAAGCTAAACATGCATACAGGCATTGCTCGATTTGACTTTTATGAATAACCTATCTTGACAGGTGGTTAACTGGTTGCACGAGAGCCTCAGTGGGAGATCTACAGCGAAGAAACGAGTGTGGCTGGATAACCAAATGCGTGAATTGCTGCCAGAACTGCGTGAATTGTACAGGCAGATTTTCCAGGACTTCTACATCAAGTTCGATGTTAAAGAGAGCGCGAGCGAGGTATGGAGTCAGGAGAAAGCCCTCAAATTCGGCTTCATATTCGGGAAGAAGTCAGTTACTGCAAAGTTCCGCAACATCTACTCCATTCATTTTGGGGGCAAGGACAGACAGCGAGAGCTCGTTTACGTAGGAAAGAACTCAGTAGTGGACAGCGATATTGAGAGTCGTGAGCGGAAGTTGCCAGGGACGCTCCTAGAAAATAAAGTTCTTGCTCTTACTCCGAGTCTGAAGATGCTGAACTTCCTTGAGCCCTCGTTTCAAGCCTCTGTGGCCGTCTCTTCCCTGTTGGGTCTGCAATCGGCGACCAGTTCCAGGGGTGTTGTATATCAAAACTGCTACATGGAGCCCATTGAGGACACACCGCTTAGGATCTCCCTCGACGAGTACATCAGCGAAATATTGAGTGAAATGCTAGGTTTTAAACTGAGTGTAAACCTGGACGTTGCCCCTGTAGACGCACTCCTGCGATAGTGTTTAATGCGATAATTTCCTGAAGGGCTCCTACACCGTACTATTAGTAAATAAATATTCGTTATTGTAACCAATACTATACTGAAATTATCATATAATTTGCTTTATTTTTTCGGGAGCATAAACTGGTGTAACCTAATCGGAACAGTCGTGAACTACACATTCATATCCGTGTACTGATATTCACACATAAGGCCTTGTTTTTGTTGTTGTAAATGTTGTTGTTGTTTTCATTTTTGATTTACATAATTCGCGGGCTCGAGAACCTCCCTCCTCCAGAGTGTCCCAGTTTACTTCCATTCCGCTCTTCCGCCTCCAGCCAACCGTTCTCCTTATTGTTCTGATTTTCCAAACAAAATTTTAACTCCTTATCAACAATGGCAGGGTCGGTGGTTCGCCAAATTGTACTATCCAGGAAGTACGAAGTAAGTCACGCACTATCACACACTCGCTTCCATCTACTCATCCAATCGTTTGTTTCAGAACTTGACGGACGACGAGATACGAGGCCTGAGCACGGTGGAGTTGCTGACAGCAGTTGATCATCTTAAGCAACGACCGGAATATGACCAGAGGCTCTTTCAGGTAGTTTCAAACACGGTTTTGCAGCAGGAAGACACAACAGGTGTGAGCGGCTCCTCGGCGAAGTTCTGTTTTGCATGGAGCACAGACGCTGCTGCTGCAGATCGGGTTCTCTTTCAGGCAACAACGCGGCTGTGGGAAGCAGAGTGGCTGGAACTGGCGAAAATCGGACTCCACAAGAATTTCGGGATACCCAGCGTCGGTAAAATTGTCAGTAGCCTTTTTATTCAAGATATTTGTACTGATGGCGTTCCTAAAAGATCCTGTCTCACTTCGAAGTGTTGACACTGATTGTTTCCATGTGCTTTGCAGCTGCTGGAGATTGTTATGGGGGTAGGAATAAAGGTGGCGATGAAGGAAGACGACAGAAGGTTGCTGCTGGAGGCCTACATAGCACTCGAAGTTTGGCTGTCACTCAATCCTGATGTCGCTGGCTACGAGTGCGTGACAAGATACATTCGTAAGAGCGAGGACCAAACGGTGAGGAAGTTGTTTGTACTCAGTGAACCGAATAGATTTCTAACTTACGATTTGTGTAGAATTTTGCGGAGATGTTGACGGGTACGATGATATGTGGCAACAGAATCAACAGCTCCCTTCAAACTCTCCTGGTCAGCTCATACTTACGAAACCAGGATGACCTATTTCTCCTCGAAAACAGCACCTCCGTAATCGATTTAATGTGGAAAGTGATGTCTGAGATCCCTGACAGGTTTGCTGCGACAATTGCAGGAATTCTTGTAGGTGAAGTTCTTCCAACCTTCCCAGGCGTAATCGATCTCTTGGAGACAGATATCGGAACCATTTTCGAGCAGTCAGGAAAGATTCCGGCTCCTCTCTTGTTGGTTCTTGCTTCACAGGAGCCGACAGTGAAATTCACGGGACTCATATTGGACAAAGTCGAGTACGTGCCGTCGAATTTCAGGGTCATCAGGGCCATTCTTCGGATTCGCAAAGAGAGTGAGTAACATTTTTGGCATTAACCTCACACACACAGCAGCTAAAACTTGCTTAAACCTATTATCTGTTAAGTCCCAAAGCCGTATGAACAGCGTGTAAGGAGCTACCTTCGGACATGTGAGGCTATGCGATTCGTACGAGAGGCTTCTGTAATGGTCACAGTTGAACAACCCGAAGAGCCACTTCCAGAGAATGTCCCCGCAGGTGCAGAATGGATACTCGCAAAAAAAGCGTCCCTCAAATTTCAAGCCAACTGGTATGTCACACTCCTTGTTAAAAAGAAGAAACACGATTCGTGACTAAGATTTTGATTTTGCTGTTACAGGGCGAAGGAAGTGAAGCTGCGCGGTCGGGTCTCAGACGTGATTCGCCAAGTACTCGCACTCACGCAGATCCAATTGGAAAGTGAAGATGTGGAACGGTTGAAACCCACTTGTTTCAGGTGGCTGACTGCTGACGTGGAGCCAGCGTTATATAACGAGCTCTGCGAACTGGAGTTCCTCTTCTAAACTACAGTGTCCTTGTTGAAACGATGCGATGAACAATTAATTAGTTTTCAAATACGAACTGCGTAATTCCAAGCAAGATTGGTCTAATAAATCAATGTTACTAATTTGCCAGTGTGTTGTATATTAATTGTAAATTAAATTAAGCTCATAGGTAGACTGCCAGGTTTTCTTGCGTTTTAACAATCAAATCGTACGACATAATCTCATCTTGACAAGAATGTAAATTGAGTTAGAACCTTAGAATGTAAGCAGTACAGGAGCGTCCAATGATTTCCAAACGTTGCATGTCCTTTGAGGCTCCAGATTCCTTGCTACCAAACTGCCTTAGCGATGCCAACCAGAGGTGAGCGCTTTTATTCCTCACAAATGAAATGCACACATAACAAACCGAAATTCGCAACCAACCAGTATAATGAAAAAGTTGAGTAACTCACTCGTGTCGTAGAGAACTTTTACTATCACGTAGACAGAGGCTAAGGTCAGGGCCTGTTAGTTCTAGCGCAGTATTCGACGCTGGACATGTTAAAATTTAAATAAGTTACGCATGGACTGCCTAATTTATTATCATGCATAATTCACGTCAATGAAAGGTCACGTCAAATCATGGCAAGTCCGAGCAAATGACTATTTTCAAATTCTTTCTTTGCTTTTTATGTGGTATTACAATGCAAAAGTTCACAGTTTATGAAATTGCCTGCTGAGGATCAGTTTGCAAACTGGGCTTCTTTTACGACTCATTCAATAGGATAAAAGAAATTTTGGAATGGGTCGTCTTTGAACAATTCTTCTTTGAAATGAGATGCGATGGTAATCTTCTCCGGGAACTCATTCAGATACGCTCCCCACCAACCAAAGCTGCATCCACTCAAAATATTATGTCGACATTGAGACATTAAATATAAATCTTCTACTAGCGTCTTTTCAGAGTCTGAGACCCATTGTAGGTGCTCATAATATTCTGCGGCTAGTCTTTGCTTGAAATTTTCTTCAACAGCTGTTGTGTCATCTGAGAATATGAAAAAACACAGGAGCCTTTCCCATTGGTTTAAGACGTTGTCGAATTTCGTCCATTGCTGCGAAGCAAAATGATTCATTTACCAGACGAGCTCTGACTGGCAATAGTCATTTAGGCGTAGAATCTTACCTGTAATCTGAAATCGGACAAGATATACACTCATATTTGGATTGCGATGACGTACAAGTTAGAGAGTAATTGGCAAATCCTCAGGCTATAAGCTGTGCTAACCTTAAAATCTTGAGCCAGAATGACCCATCACTTAACTTGTCGACGCGTGAATTGTTGATGGCTTGGAATATTATACAAATGTACGGCAAAGTCTCCGTGATTTAGTTTGAAGCCTGGAACTTCGATCAGCTTTGGATCTGCATACACGAGGAGTGGAATCTTGTTCTTTTTAGCTATCGTATAAGCACAGGCGAACTCGAACAGTTGATTTCCCAGCCCACCAAAGGCTCTGTAGTACACAAAAGGCTCCTGAGGAATCCAACGTCTTGGATCTGAAGCTTCACTTTCATGCTTATTGGTGCCACATTTATGACACTGCACAGGGTTAAATAAATTTCGAGAAGATTTTACTTGTTATACGGATTTAAGAATGAAACTGACCTAATGAGATAGAAAAGTAGGGAAAGGAATCCCGCTATTGAAATAAATGTGAATAAATTGCTTCTGGTGATCCTACTTCTGAACTCGGCTGATAAGTGTAGTTGATCTTAGAGCCAGACCATGTTTTGTAGTTAACGCTTTAACAGGGTTCGCCAATCGCCACTGTATAAGTAAAAGAGGCGAGTGAATAGTTTTGACATTCTTATTTAGAGATTGAAACTAAATGGAAGATAAATTATCATACGTGTTAGTCGTAGCGGCTTATGACATTGCATTTCGTGATTACGCCAATATTCATTGAGATCAGAGTAAGATAATTTTCTACTAGGTCGAGTCAAGTACTGTACGACTGATAAAACTAACCTTATCTCAGCAGACGATAGTAAAAGTAGGTGACTGGGGTTCGTTGGTTCATACGACGAGTGAACCGAACCGCAGTGTTTTATATATTTATAGGTTTCCTGAAACGGCAATTTCATGACAGATGAAAGATTGCACGAGTATGAAACAGAACATGCAACAGTTATATAGTAGTAATAAATGTTTATGCGCTTTGAGATTTTACTGTCGTGCCTGATGGAAGAATCATAGCATCCAATTAGTCTAGAATTACGTACCCTGGTTAATCAATTAAGTTTTAATGAACTTGTTAATTTTAACATTAATAACCAACCAACAGGCGAAAAGTTTATAACTGAAAATTTCGACATTTCCAACTGTAATCTGTAATTACTAACTTCAACAATACTATATAAAGTAATCCAAACAAACCAAATGTGGTAAATAAAAGTTATGTTCAGTTCCGGCATAAAGACTTACACGTAATTAAAGTCGAATGCGTGACGAGCAAATCCATTCCTGAAATCGTTAGCAGAGACAGAAGACGCAAGACAGATTCCAGCGGGCAACACTCCATCCTCCAGTCTCAGTTGAAATTCGTAGGTGACTTCATCGTCTGCAGAGTCCACAAGACCTTTCAGCGTGTCAGCTGCTTGTTGCTCTTCTTGCAAATAAAAACTGCGGGGAATGGGAGTGGGTGTCAACTTTACGTAACACTTCCGGAACAATTTACTGTCCCCGTCGTTCGTAAGTAGCGAGTAAAAGGAGGGAAACTTGGTGCTGAGCTGCAGAAGTTGCTTGTTGTGTGTGTGCCTCGCTATCTCTCCTTGTGACCTTCCACCAGCGCAAAAATGAGGTCAGGCCGTAATCTCTTGCGAGCGACATTAGGTCGACGTCGACGACCAGACTCTGCCCCGAGTATGCAGCCTGTGCAGGAGTCTTCGTAAGTCACAAATTCCAGTCGAATCAACCAACTTCAGTCGAATCCACCAAGTTTAAGCCTCCGAATTCACATTTCCTCTTCTTACAGTCTGCTGTCGTTAAGCGGAAGTGGAGGTATTGAGAATCTCCTTCTTTCGTACGTCTCCTCGGGTGACGGGGGTCTCAACGCGATCCTCAACCTTCGACAAGTGTGTTCAACAACGAAGAATTGGGTCGCGGCCCTTCCTCCTCTTCAAGCGAAGCAGATCTTCTCAAAGAGCAGAGCTAGCGTGAATCTTCACGTACCGGACCACTCCGACCTTGAAACACAGGAAACAACGTTCAAAAATCCTCTTGATACGATTCGTAAATTCCTGGAAAGCCCCCCTCCACCCTACGTGAATTCCCTAAAACTGACTGGAGGAAAGGAATTCGGAGCCTTGGAGCTTTCTCAGGAAGAAATAACTCTCTGGTGTCACTTCTGCGGGTTTTGGTGTGACCGGCTGGAGAGTTTCGAAGCTGACTTTGTGGACAAGTTCCTTCGCCAGGGGGAAAGCATGGTTTATCGGGTGTTGTGGTGTCCCGCTGTGTGCTTCCGCACCCGCCGTCTTCACATCGACGAACTCGAAGAACAATTGGATCCGTTGGAACTTCCACAAGGTATCTTCTTCGTCGAAAATCTCTCAATCCGGAAACTCAGTCTTTCTGCCGCCTGGACAGCACAGTTCTTCGAGTCCCTCGCCAAAGCCCCAAGACTCAAATCTTTCAAAATGTCCATTTGGGGGATGAAGCACATCGAGGAGATCGCAGTCTTCCTCGTCCTCACCAAAAACAAACTCAACTTGGAACTGACCTTCAACTTCAACCGAGACCCGCTTTTTGGAAAGCGACTGGAGAATTCAACGCCCAAGCAACTTCCTCCGTCTTTCGTCTCAGCAGTAGCAGCCTCATCAGCTTCCATTCGAATTCTGGAGCTGGACGGAAAGATGCTTGAGAATCTTAAAGAAATAGTGGGAGACGAGGCGGCCAAGAAGTTCCTCAAAACAACCGAGTCCGACACAACTCCCCCAGACCCGGAGGCCCTTCAGTTTAGTGACGCGACCGAAGGCCTTCGCCGCAAGAGCAAGTTGCTCTACGAACACCGCGCATGTTTTGGCTTGGAGGAAAACGCTCGCCTCGCCTGCAACATGTGTCCCATCACATTCCAACTGTGGGAGTCTTCAGCTCTTCAGTTCCACGTGGATAACTCTCACTCGGGGGAGCTACTCCAGCTTGTGGAGACACAGGGAATCCCTCGAATTTTCAGGTGTGCCGGATGTCCATGCAGAGATCCCGAGTGCCGCAGGACGTTCTTCTCTGTTGACGCCCTTCTCGGTCACATCTGGACTCATCGAGTGAGTCCAGAGCTTTGATAAGTAGAATTAAGTTGACGAGTATTTGACGAAGTGACGAGAAGAGAGAGCAAGACTTGGCTTGGCTTGTTGATGAAGTCTCTGATTAATTAACGCTGAGTTCTTTGTGCGATTTGAGTGTGCGTGTGATGTGAACCACCTATAGATAATTATATCTACTTCGAGAAAGCGTACTTTTAATGAATTTGAGACATGTTGTAACAATATTATACATGGTAATTGGGTGTAATTGTTTGGTTTAGCAAGTTTAGCTGTATTTGACACTTTTGTACAAACAGCAAATGAATTAAATGTTCTTTGTAATAAAATATATAAATCTCTTTATTTCATGGAACCATTTGAACTTAAAGAATACAAGAAATTGATTGTTTGAACCAGAAACTAGTTAGAGGTTGTCCGTACTAGTTACACTGCTTTATGGAACTGCCCATGTTAACTTATGGGAGCTGCGAGTGATTTTGAAATCGCTGCAGCTCGGGATGCAGGCACGTGGGAGGAGTTCGGAAGGGCTGGAAACGTTCACAAACGTTTACATGATTTTACAAAAATTGGGTTGTGACCTTGGAACGCGTGGAAAAGGAGAAGTGACCTGAAGAATATGGCCTAACTTTTATCCGCAACCTGACTCCCATAAGACATGCTTTCCTCTCGCGTTTAACTTCAAAGTTTATTTTCCCTACAAGTCGGATCGAGCTGAAAACTGGTACACACAACCGTAGATGTATTGGTCACAATATGCCTCAACAAGTTAAGCTCCATCGCTAATTGTAAGTGGTAAATTAATTGGGTCTCACATGACCCGATAATTACACAGAATCAAGTCAATTGTCGTGTGAAGCTTCGGCAGTTTAGTATCAGTTTGTACTTTATTGTATTGTTCTACAGCAAGTCTCGAGTGTCGAGAGAGATTTAGAATGTGTTCAATTTCATCTGCAGAAGACTACACTTAATTAAGTCATCGCCACTTGTACCTACGAGAATTGCACTGGTATTAAATACGGCTTTTTTGATATTACGTAAAGTTGAGGATGATGCAGGTAACATTTCGAGTGCGTATTGCAATACCTGTATTCTGAATTGTAACTCCCGGAATACGCTTATCTTCGATAAGTCCTCGTGGGGATGACGGGGTGTAGTAAATAGGAGGTTGTAAGGCTCAAGTACTACCAGAAACAATTTATTTATTACTTTAAGTAATGGAGGAAACTTGCACACGTCCACTTGCAATGCACGCTTACGCAAGAATAATCTAACCGACCACACCGGCCACTTACTTACGTACTAACATAACATACGACAACAGAAACATGGGAATTCTAACTAACTTAAATGAGGGGATTTTTACCATTCTAAAAGTGTGTGTGAACAAGTGGGAATAGGGAAAATACACCAGTGCAGGTTGCACTTCCTTAATTAACTTGCAGGGGATAGGGAAACACATAGGTGCTGGCAGCACTGAAGTTAATTTATGGGGAAATTCGGATTTACAAATTGCAGTATAACTTTTTACCTAGTGGCTCAATTGAGCTGAAATTTGAAACAACTATCAATCATTAACTAACCTATCTTTAACTTTAATCAGAAATGACGAAACTATCCGAAATGAGTTAGAAAAATCCTAAATCTCAACATACCCCGAACAATACAAATATTCACACTCATCACTTCACTGCACTTTTGTTTCCAGCGGCGAACATGAATCTTAAACTCATAAGTCATCATAGGAACTCTGCTTATTTATTATGACTCACAGGAATGACCTTAACTGATTATGTTTATGAGACAGAGTCACACGAGGATGAGAATGTCTCTGAATTAAGTGATCACAGGTTCTTTATTAAATTATATGCACATTAAGTTGTGGTTTTTTCGTCACAGCATTTCCAAATCCAGTATCGCATCGGGGGTGGTGGGGGTGGTGTGGGGGTGGTGTGGGGGAGGGGGGCGTCAGCCCCCCTGCCCCCACACCATTAAAATCTTTGCACAAACTTTCGCACCAACTTTACCTAAATCTGTTAAAGTATGGGCGCATTGGGGAGCCGTGAGACGTCAGTCTCACGGTGTGTCCGTCCGATGAGGCGACGTGAGACGACATCTTGCGAGGGACGACAGTATTGCGTGAGACTCTCTCCCGGGGCGACGTGAGACTCCCGGCGGGGAATCCACCATTGAAGCACAGGCGCCAACTCCAAAAGCCCACAGTAACAGATTTAGGTAAAGTTGGTGCGAAAGTTTGTGCAAAGATTTTAATGGTGTGGGGGCGGGGGGCTGACGCCCCCCTGCCACCGGAGTTGCCATTGGAAAGCTGTGCGGAACTTTATCTTCCGTTACAATTCCCTTCTCGATGGAATATTTTCTTAAGGCTCCACTTAAAAGTGACATGACCAAAGATGCCATATGAACCTTGTAAAACTGTCGTATTTGCTTCATTATCTTCAAGTCTAGCGTTACAAAGGACAAAATCATCCGTAGGGACTCTTCTCTTTTGCAATTGACAATGTTAAGCTGACTATCTCCCTTCAGCTTGTCCGTGTGACTCGGGGCTTGAATCAACTTAAGGCCCTATAATACAATTTTCAAATTACCTAAGTGTCGTAAAAATTATCAATGTCTAATTAAGGGATAATTATACCACACCTGTTGAATCCAGCTTTCTTGAAAGTCTTTAACCAGGTAAGGCGATTGATTCCCACTTAATTTGTCTAGCATGTACAACACAGAATACCCATCCGCAAACGCGTGATGGATTTTGAAAGCGACTGCAGTTTCTCTTGAATCCTTCAAAGGCATCACGATAACCTCCCAGCATGGAGAGTCTTTTGTGTATTTGGTCAACAGCCATTCTGCAACGAAGTCTTCAAGACATTTTCCTTCACCAAGGAACTTTTCACGAATCAAATTTTCCAGAGACGAAACTTTGACGCGCTTTCCAAAAGCATATCCTCCGAATATTTCCACGCATCTGGTTAAGTTTTCGAATCCCGGGAGACCCGTAAGGTCATCCCCCAAGAACTTTTCCTTCCACAACTCTCTCAACTCCTCGACCTTTATTAGTGAGGAAACTTTGAGGATGAATCCAAAGTTAACTATTGACTTTTCATGACTGTCTCCAGCACACTGCATCACGTCTATTCCATCGAAGACAAAGAGGTCCCTTCTAAAACATTTTGCGATTAAGATAAGAGTCCCTCTGTACAGGGACAAGACGAGCAAGGGAAGTCCAAGAACGAGCAAAAGAAGGATCCATGTTATGCTTCCTACTATGATCTCCTTTGCCCCCATCACAAATTAGATTCCCAGCACCCCAGACTCCTCAATTATTCTCTGTGTCCCTCACTACTTTTCTGTCCTTTCGGAATCTTCTTTTACCTTGTGAGAGTTTTATGAGTCTTGATTGGGTTTTCTACAGAAGAAGTTTAGAAGTTGCCTGGTTTATAACAAACTTATACCCAAGAATTCAGGGCTGAGCTTCAGCTGAGAGAATCACTGGAGGAGTTTGAGACCAAAGAATAAACATTTTTTGTTGATGTTTCAGTCAGCCAAAGCTGAGAAGATGAAATGACTCAGGCGCAACTGGTTTGGTTAATTATGTGAGATGAATGCATGTTAGCTGAAAGAGTTATGAGTTCCCGGATAGACTGGTATGAAGCACATACCAGTCAAACTCTTGAATGTGATAACTTCGTCTTTCCGAAAATACTGATGTTCCAAGACGGGTTACTTCTTGAGCTTGCTTTAATGTGTATAACATGCTAATAGATTATGAAAAGTTTGAAAAGATTGAAGAAGAGGAAAGGGGAAAAGCAAATTATGAAACTAGGTTGTTTATTTATTCACTGAAAACACATTCAATCCAATCATGAATACCTTCAGACAGACGCAAGGAAGCAATGCCTCTGAACTGTCTAAAATTGCATACCACTAATCCTG
>JAQGAC010001332.1:0-14398 GCA_034696585.1 Isotomurus maculatus | reverse complement strand
ACAATTCTCTTCGGCCATCAGCCACACTCTTGTTTTGTTGTTGAGCCCAGAGCCATCAGCTCTGGACCCGTGTAATCTTCGTTGTTGTCGTGACCTAATAAATTAGGTCAATAGACCCATTATTGTCGACCTTGTGTTGTCGTTGTTGCCCGTGTTGTGTCGTGTCCGTCAGTGCGTCAGTCGTGTCGTCGTCATCCTCACATCACATCAACTTCCACAATATATTTCAACTTCATTCCATACCTCGTATACGCACACATGGAGTAATTTGTGTGCCAAATAATTGTTGTATGACATAATTAAGACCCCAAAACAACAAAAAACCCGAAATAAATTTTATTGCAGCAATTTTAATTCGGGTTTTTTGTTGTTTTTGGGGTCTCAACTATTTCATACAATAATTATTTGTCACTATAATTACTCCATGCGTGCGTATACGAGGTTTCGTTGAAAAATTCAGGTGCAAAAAGTTTTCCACCAGGGAAGCTAGGATCGAACTCGGATCGCCTGGATCACAAGCTAAGACTTAACCACTGGACCAAAAAGCCACGTGTAAAAACACGCGATTTTATCGGCTACCTAATCTTCTTGTTGTCTGATTTGTCTTTTCTAAAGCTTCTAATGAGAGTAGAACTCACGATACTGTGGAAGCATGTAGGGAAGCATTGTCAACAGATCTCTTAGTTTTCGGGATTCATCGGAAGGGTTCCATTGTAGGCTCGCATGAGATGAAACTGGTTGAAGGCGAGACTATTCCATGGACGTCTTGCGTTGATTCGCCCTCTTTGGTTGGGAGCATGTAGGTTATGAATATTCCATACGTTTGGGGAAAAGCTATTTCTACTTAGGATAATACTTGGAGTATTCGCATCAATGTAGATCCACGCTACTTCACTAACTCGAAGATCTACTGGTCTTGGAATAATCCGTCTCTCCATAGACGCAAAGTCAAAGAAATGGTCATGTGTCATTTCTTGAATCAAAAAGGGAGTAGCATTTACAGAACTTCTGATTATGTCGATTAGCTCATTCGGAACAATCGCAGAGCAAACTTTCTTCCGCTTTTCAATCAAGGCAAAAAGTCGGTCACAGGGAAGAAAAGAATGTCCGCTGCATAGAAACTTTTGCTGGAATTCCGTAAAGTACTTCAGTTGAATCAGATACTTAAAAGCACACAGTATCTGAAAATTATTCGTCTGTCCCCGACAGCGATCGCTCCAAAAAGTTAGCTGTCTGTGTTCTCCTTCCCTCAAGATCTTGTAGTTTGACTGGACATGAGCATGTTTGACTGTTCGTAGTAAGCATGAGACGACATCATTAACACCCCTTCGTGCAGTTGACTCCGTCCAAAAGCACATTGTGGCTACATTTTCTCCTGCGTTGTAAAGACAGTAATTGTAGCTTGAGTATTGATGACGGTAGAACATCTCCGAGTGGGTCAAGGAAGGTATAAACATGACCTGAAAATCTATCATCAGTATGTGTTTTTAGGATAGCTTTAAGTGTATTAGGAGTAAACTTCTTCATATCCCCTGCTAAAACAACATAATAGGGACCTTGTCTGCTCCGTAAATAATCTTGGTTCAATTCATTATATGCCAAACGAGCCTCTGTGTGATGTTGACTCAGTTCTTCTAATGCCAGTTGTCGTACTTCAGGTGTATTTCCAGACACAGACTGTATTTTGAGGCGATCATACCGCTTACAAGTGTCTGCTCTTGGTTGTCCAATTTTGTACTGCATTTTTTGGAACACGTTCCTGTACATTGTCTCTTTTGAGTTGATATCTGGTATTTTTGGGTTAGCTTCCACGAACAAGCGGAACATTAAGATCACATTTAAGTCTGGACTGAGGTAAAAGTCACCCTGCCTTTCGCGAGCATAATGAGTCTCATACTTCGGAAACGAATCACTATGCTCTCTTATAAATCTCTTCAAGTCTTCCGTGTTCTCGATATTTCTCACATACTTTCCTCTAGACTCTGTTACAAACATGTTTCCTCTACTTATATTATTTTGCATCTTCTCAATGACAGATTTGCTAATTTGGAAGGTCCATCCATGTCTTTCTGCAAGCTTCATGCTTGAATATTGAAGTAGTATCTGTATGTGCCCTGATAATCTTCAGATGCTTCTCGTCTCACCAGCGTCTGCAAGTATGTTCTTTGAGTCTCCCAAAAGTTGAGGTTGTAGTAACCTTGAAAGACCCTTTGTCTCAAATCCACGTTGAGGAGGCATCCCTCTAGTTGACATCGGTTCCAACACAGTTTTTCCTGTTATTTAGCATCATAGTTTTTATGGTGGTTGCAGTTAGTTGGATTGTGAGATAATCTTACGAGAGCTGAAGCAGTTTTTCCAGGTTTCAGATTTACATTCCTTCCCTGAGAAGGATTCCCGTGTGTCCTGTTGTACTTCGCACTTACATCCTTCCAACCTGGAGGATTGCACGGTCGCTTGTGATTAGCATTCATTGTCATGAAAGCCTTTTCCGATAGTGAAACTGGTTGGCTTTGGGATGCATCGAGCAATACATTATGATCCATGATAGATGCTTCTGACATACGCTTTCACAGACGGCAATCATCATGTACAAACAAACATTAATTGAGTTGAAAATGTTTTAATTATGATTCTATGCGATGCATGGTTGTTGAAGAATCTTGGACGAGAGGGTGTGCAGAGTCGGATGAAGAAAGAAGATATCCCAACTGCAGCGAGTTTGTCCAGCACTGCATATGTGAAGGAGTGTGTCTTCTGCAGAAAGCCCAACCATCGAAGCGAATTGTGTTTTAAGGCAAAGAAGAGGTCTTATGAAGAGAAGCAACAGTTGGTGAAATCCAAGAACTGCTGTTTCAAATGCTTGAAATCTGGACATCAAGTGAAGAGATGTTCCAGCAATATCAAGTGTCTATCATGTGGTGGGTCACATCATGAACTTTTGTGTTCTACGACAGAAAAGAAGGAATCTTCAAGTGACAAGTCTGGGTCTATGGAGTCAATGGACACTGGAGGAGTAACTGCAAGCAACTCTAACCACCATCAGATTCAAGAAGTACTTATGAAGACTGTCCATGTTCGTGTCAAGGGAACAAAAGGAGACGAGTTAGTCGTGAGGCTTCTATTTGACGAAGGAAGTCAGCGTAGTTACGTTAAGACGAGTGTTGCGGAAAGTGTCGGCTGTCCTGCAAAGGATACGATTAGTCTCCGGAACAACTTGTTTGGTGGGGACACCAAACCAAGGAGAAAGTCCATGTGAACTACGAAGTACACCTTCAAGGAATCCACAACAATGTGAAAAAGAAGCTGCAGCTAACAAGCGAAGATATTAATCGCAGCTCTTGTCCTATTGTGCCTCGAGGGCCATGGATGGGAGAACTGGCAAAAGAAAATATTGTATTGACTGATATCTGGACAGACTCTCCGGAAATACTGATCCTGATTGCAAGTGATTTGTGGGGACTGCTAATGACGGGCAAGATGAAGAAACTCAAGTGTGGGTTAGTTGCTGTCGAGTCGGTGTTTGGATGGACCCTGAGCGGATGTATTCCAAGTCGAGACAGCGTCGCTTGCTCCGTAATAACAATGTTGACTCAGGGAGAAAGGTCTCTACAAGACATGTGGTCGTTGGAAACAATTGGGATCCGCGACAAGGCTAAGCAGATTTCTCAAGAGGAACATGATTTCGAGGTGAAGAAGCAGTTGCAGGAAAATATTACACGAGGACCTGACGGACGTTATTGTGTCAGACTGCCTTGGGTGAATAATTCAATCAAGCTTCCGAATAATCGACATGTTGCTGAGAAGAGACTGCACCGGGCCAATGAAAAATTATTCTAACAAGGTGAATTTCAAACTTATGATCGGATCTTCAAATCTTAGGAAGACTAAGGGATCATTAAAGTCTGTGAAGTCCACGAGGATTCTGGAGTGGATCATTTGCTCCCTCATCGACCTGTGTTCAAGCCTGAGAGCCTGACAACTCCTTGTCGTCCTGTGTTTGACGGCTCATCTAGAACGGGGAAGAATCTGTCTCTAAATCGTTGTCTCGTGAAGGGCCCTAATATGCTGGAGTTGCTTCCCTCGATTATCCTAAAGTTCCGGTTTAAGAAGATTAGGGTTAGATTAGGAAGATAAGAAAAGCCTTTCAGATGATTGATGTGGCATCTGATGATAGGAATTATCAAAAATTCCTATGGTTGGAGGACGAGAGTCACCGCCAAGTGAAAACTTTTAGACACTGTCGTGTTGTCTTCGGAATGAATTGCAGTCCGTTTATTTTGGCAGCTGTATTGGACCTCCACCTGAGTCATGTTCCAGATAAATATAAGGAAGGGGCCGAGTTGGTGCGGAAGTCATTGTACGTGGACAATATTGGAACATCTCTGGACTCCGAAGAACAGCTTGAAGAATTCAAAGTGAAGTCGACTGCCATATTTAATGATGCTAAGATGGAGTTGCGACAGTGGGGAACAAGTGTTGACGTCCTGCTCCAGAGGATGTCCATCCTCCTGAAATTGTGAACAAGAGAACTGTCTTGTCATAAGTGTCTCGCGTCTTCGATCCAATAGGATTTGTGTGTCCAGTACTGCTTCAACCGGAATTTATGTTGCAGAATTCTTGGGCTGTTTCCATGGATTGGAATACGAGGTGGGCAGAGCAAAAACCTAAAAATTCAAAAATTGGTTAGCAGACCTGCCACAACTGAACGATGTGAAGATTCTACGCTGGGGATTTCCTGAAGGTTCACGTGGACTGCAACTGCATCTCTTTAGAGATTCAAGTAAAGATGCATATGCCGGTGTGGTGTTTGCAAGAACTGAGGTGGAAGATCAGGTAACCGTAAGTCCAAGAGAGTAACAATTCCGAGGCTCGAGTTAATGGGATGCCTCATTGGTTCAAGATTGCTACAAACCGTCAAGGACTCGTTGGATTTTCAAAATACAAGAGTCTTCTGTTGGAGTGATTCAATGACCTGCTTATCATGGATTAAGCGGAAAGAAAATTGGGGCATGTTCGTTGGCAATCGTGTTTGTGATATTAATCGATTGACGAACTGTCATCATTGGAGAGTTGTGTGCGAGTTCTCAACCCTGCTGATTTGCCATCCCGTGGATGTTTGCCTTTGGAACTCCTGGAATCGAGTTGGTGGGAGGGCCCCGACTGGCTCCGAAAAACTGAAGATTACTGGCCAATCAACGTGGAAAAGATTGATGAAGAGGAAGTTGCAAATGAGAAAATGAAAGCTGTGTTGTCTTCTGTGGCTGCTACTAGTCCGCGTAGATTAGCTTTCTCCTCGTTTCTGAAGAATGTGCGAGTTGCCGCCTAGATACGGAGGTTTGTGAGCAATTGTCGTGCAAAGAGGAAAGGATATGATTGTTTGAACCTGAGTGTTGCTGAAACTCAGACTTCCTGAAATGGATATCATCAGGACTCAAGATCATACATTACTCAAGTATGCCGAAGATGAAAGGCCTACAATTGGAGAAACAAGCAGATGGCCTGTTTCACATAAAGACACGGCTGGGACGTCGTGTAGGAACGGAAATATTTTGTAGTCCGATATTACTTCCAAAGGAGGAATCATTTATTCAACAGCTGATCGAACATGTGCACAGAAGTCATTGTCATGCTGGAAGTGCAGTTCATGTTGGGGTACATTTGCAGAAAGTACTGGATTCCTCAGGGGAGAAAAACTGTTGCCAGGGTGTTGCATCGTTGTGTGGTCTGTAGAAGACACGATGCCAAATGTGTTCCTTGTGACCCTGCTACACTGCCTCAGAATCGATTGGAGGCTCAATACTCTTTCCAGACGACGGGAGTGGATCTTACTGGACCTCTTGTCATGAAAGGTGGAAAGAAGTGCTGGATTGTGCTTTATACTTGTGCTGTGTACAGAGGAGTCGTCTTCGATGTCGTGGACACAATCAGTACAGACAACTCGTCGAGTTCTTGGAGTCTCTGGACAAGTTCACGTTGACTACTGGACGACTAATACAATTTACTCGGACAATGGTACGAACCTTGTTGGATCCACTAACTTCTTGAAGAAGGTGAAGATAGATAAACTTCACTTAAAGGGGATCACTTGGATATTTAATCCTCCCACTGCTGCCTGGTGGGGAAAATGGTGGGAGCGCCTAGTGAGGTGGCTCAAAGATATGCTGAAGCGGATGATCGGGACTACTAAGCTGACTCGACGTGAACTTGAAAATTGTTTAGCGTCAATAGCGTTCGCGATGAATAACCGACCTTTGACCACGCTTACTGAAGACGTGGATGACTTGACCCCGTTAACCCCCTCGATGTTTATGAGGGACTTACCTGTTAGGGGTATGCCTGAGCTGGATAGTATTCAAGCACGGGATTTAAGGGAAGCCTACTGGAAGATTCGGACTCTTCGGAAAACCTTGGAGTGCAGATTCCGGAAAAAGTACTTGGCCCACCTTGTTCAGAAGAAGAATGAAGTTGATGTAATGCCGTTGCGAATCGGCGATGTGGTTTTGATTGGTGCTGACAATCGGAAACGCTATGAGTAGCCCCTTGGGAAGATAGTGGAACTTCTTCCAGGACGAGATGGAAAGATACGTGTAGCCAGAGTAAAGACTTCACGTGGAGAGCTCATCCGCCCCTTACAACGGATGTACCTGATGGAGATGTCCAGGGAAACTTTGTGTGAAGCCCCTGCAGCGGTGACCAGGTCTTCTCAAGATGTTAAGGAGACAGAAGAATTGGCTCAAGTTCCTGTAATGACGACTCGTTTGGGACGCGTCGTAAAGGAGCCCATTCGTTACGCCGGATGGAATTATTAATTAGGAGTGATAGCTTTTAATTGTTGTGTATAGTTGTATTACTCATGTGTTCATTTTGGAGTGATAATTTGTAATTGTTAGCGTATATTATGACTCATTTGTATTTGTAGTAGTGATAGTTTTAATTTGTGTATATATTACTATTACTCATTTCGTAATAGTGGTGGGAGGATGTGTGATTCTCTTGATCCCCCTGTATTATATTTTTGAGTGTCCTTGTTTGGATGCATTGCATCATCTTTTTCTGTTGTGTTCGATCGTGTTCTATCGAGCTCTTTCTGTGCGGCGTGTGTCTTTGTCGTCGCCACTTAGGTTTTGTAGCTGGTTGCGCCCACGCCTATTGCACAGTCCTCGCGTTTCTTGTAATAAATTGTTGGCGGAGTGCCGACCGTCTTTATTATCGTTTGCATTCGGCATTCGCGTGGACTTGCGTCACTGCAGAACTAGGTCGACCAACGCTGTTCTACGAACACACTGGAGTTCCGCTTTCGACGGGTAGTTGAAAGGACTGACTCAACAATGGGTCTGTAATAATCGCATGCAGAATACATAGGGGATCCTGCATAATCTGTCTTTACTGCACGACAGAGGCATATTAGTACGAAATGTTCGATTGGGTGGTGGTGGACGGGATACTGTGGTTTTGGGCCAATGGAGCCCGACGGTAGTTGAAGCCTTAACCACAAATAGTCAGCCGACTTTCCAATATGCAATCACCTAGGCTGACCTGAAAACAAAAGAAACGAAATAATCTATCTTCTGCCCCATCCTTGAACAAAATTGCTAACCAAAATTTAAAAAATAAAACATCAAAGTTTAGATTGCTGATGTAAGAATAATCTTGCAATCAAAGTTTGATCCGCGATCAAAGTATAACCCCTTCAATTGGTTTTCTTGGTGTATGACGTAAGTTCCACGTTTTGAGACATGGCAAGCGTATTGAGTTATAGAAGATCATGTGAATATGAATCAATCACCTGTCAACATATTTATTAAAACTAACAATATACAGGAGGTTATTGTAGCCATCAATTTAGACTAACTAAGAATTTGAGACTGCTGAGATAACCAATAGACAGAGAGCTTCTGATATGGAAACGATGCTTGCGAGAGGAAAGACGTTGTCATGAATCTGGTAAGATTAGATTATTTTTAAGACAAACACATTCCGGAAATACAGGGCCAAATTTTAATTGGCTTTATTTTGAATATCTCAAACAATATAGCAAATGGAATTCAAGTGGCTCTCCAATAACGTGTAAATGGTTACAAGCATTTATTTATTATTCAAAATTATGAATTCCCTTTGAACTAAAACCATTTTATTATTATTTATTTACTCATATTGATACTTAAATGACACACATTCCATAACAACTAATATGTTAGGTCAGTGTTAGGTGTGTTATTCGTCAGTAAAAGCCCAAAAATTACTGGTCGTTTTTTTGAAACAGTATTGTGCTAGATTTTGGACTGAAAAACCAATTGTTAGAAAGGGTAAGTAAAGCTAAATACAATATCAATGAAGTAAGCATGATGATCAGCAAAGTGAGAAATTTCTTAACACGGAGCTAGGCCTAAAACTGTACGTTTCATTGCACAAATAAACTCAATTATATTTCATGGTAACATCAAAAATTGCAACAACTCAATTATAGTATCATTCTGCACTGCATGTATTCTCCCCTGGAGCAGCACAATTGTGCGACTTAAATTGTAATCTGGAAGCAGCAAGATCACCCCTAAGTGGTTTAGAATTAATAGCTAATGCAATTCCGTACTTCCACGAAGTAACATAATGTTCAGAGTTGCAGTTATCATCATCGTAAGGACTAGCGTGTCGTGTGCAAGTTGATACAGACTTCCGAGCACTTTTAATTGCTTCAGCATTGGAAACTGGCTGTCGTCTGTTACAGTTGGAATTCATTTGTCTATCATACCAATCAGTTACAACACTACAAGACCTGTATTTGTCCCTAGATGCTGTGGTCACAAACAGTTCGTCCCGAACTCGTGTGTAAACATTCCTATTACCCGAGCCTGGTCCTGCAAGGAGTAAAATATGGATAGAAACATAAACTTTAATATGTTGTCAATTTTCACTTTATTAAACTATTCATTTATTAAATTACTTAATGCATGGATGACCCTTGTTTTACTCCTAGCAAGGAATAAATGAGAGTGTGAATTATGACTTCGGCAGAGAATGATGTCGCCTGCTCCAAAGTTGATGTCTGCTGGTGATGTTTGCTGCAAAGGCTGATCTCTAAGGGATTGGGGTCTAGCCAGGTTTGGAGAATTCTGGGAGTTCAGCTACATAATTCAAATTTTTGTCTACAATTAAACTCCCTCGTACAATATATATATTTATATGTACTTACGAAACTCTTGGGAGGTAAAGTCCTTCTTGAAGGGGCTGCCTTAACTGAGGAAACAACGCCAGTGTTCGAGTTGGTGGTCATGCTCAAAGTTATACGCGTCTTTACTCCGTTTATATTGAAATACGTGACACCGCCGTAAACTCGAATTGCGGTGAGCAAGAGTACAGTTAACTGAAAAAGTTTCATTTCGTGGAATTTAGTGAAATTAATCTTGCTACTGTCACTATGCCTGCTTTTATAAGAATGCGAGATGCGGACTTCAGGCAATGGTCGATGGGCTCAATGAACATCCAAGCAGTTATTGCCATACATATTCTGTATTTTTGCATCAATAGGGTTATCGTAGTAAGAAAAAGGGCAAATTTCTTGGAAAATATATTCCAGACAGCATCAATGTGCGACTCTTGTGCGTGTAAAAAACATAATGGCTTAACTGAATCGCACTTAGATTAGCTTGGACTACCTAATTGTTTGACCTGTTTATCTCATGTCATCCAGCAAGATTAACTCTCTTAAGTGTGACATACTTGTTATACTTTTATACTAAAAGCTCTTAAGCTTGATCATTTTAAATTCAAAGCCATCATTGAATCGAAGTGAATTTATGGTTTATAAAACTTAAGCTTTGAAATTTGTCTCACGAAATAATATTCCATCTGTCTTCAGACGGGTGTGTAATTAATTGCATTCAAAATAAATTGGAGATTCCTTTAAAACCTCTCCTGCATGACATATGCATGTCTGTAAGAAATTGGTATCTGGACGTTGCACACTTTGCCACGCAGCTCGAAAGGATAAATACAATGCCAATAAGAATACAACACACCACTGCACTAATATAATTTGCCGGTTAATTTAAATCATTCATTGGATTTCATCTCTATTTTTAAGTTGTGCAACACAGGTAAAATTATTATCTGGCATTTCATTCCCGATTTAGAGCCCAGTACCTACATAATACGGATACCCACACGACTAAGAATTTAGATACACAGCAAAGGTACTCTAAGAAATAATTAACCTTATAATGTAATGGGTGTGTTGATTTTGATTACTTTTGAATTTCGGATAGTACTCTGTTTCATACAATACGATTTTTACATGCCCCGAATAACATGACCCCAACAGTAATATATTATCATCAGTCAATTTAAGAAGTATAATTTGTAAATCCATACAATCACTCTAAACGTTCATCTGTTTTGAAGAATAAGAAATAAATTTGGTATTCCAGTTTGAATTATTAATTTCAAAAAGGTTTTTTGCGTTATGAAACCTACAGCAAGCGGATTCTCGAAGCCCAGGTAATTAGGTTAACGTGAAGGGTTACACAGATTTTGTAGGAAATATCAGGCAATTGTCTACATCTCGTGCCTCTGGATGTTTTATGCATTTTAATGCGGCTACCTACAGAGTTCACCTGATTTTTTTCCCGGCGTCCTTAGAAAGTAAGTTTAAATTGATTAACTAGCAGTTGCTATGGGGTTGGGCAGTGCCCCGACACCCCAAAGTAAGTGCAATCCCTAGTTCAGTAACAATATAGAATTGTAAGTGGAAGTTTGTTGTTGTTAATTGACTGCATTCATTGTAAAAACATTCACATTAAAAAAAACTTAAGCACCACGCGCGGGCTTGTGAGTTAACGTAGCAAGCTCAACTTCTGGTAGACACAGCAAACTATGCAAAAATCCATTGGTACAGAATTTGAACTTAATCATATTTAGTATCATGAAAATCTTCTCGGAACAAGTTTTATGGTGCTGCTTAGTAAAATGCTTAAGTCCCGTTTCTAATGCCAGCACTACATCTATACGGCCAGTGATCGGTCTACATTAACTAAAAAAGGACTTCTTAAATAGCAGCAAAAGAGATTTTTTCATTTGGTGGGAAACTCATGAGCTGTACCGATTTTCAGAATTGAACGAATCGTGCATGTTCGGACTTAACCATTTTTCAAGTGTGTGCTAAGCATCGAAGTCCAATTTCGTTTCCAAAAGACATAATGCCATCGCTTTTTCTAACATACTGCAAAGTTTGATGGCCGTAGTTTAATAGTTTTTGAGCAAATCGCGACACATAACAGACGGTCGGACGGCCGGACACATTACGTACTCCTATAAGCCCAATGTTACCTGGGCTGAAAAGTACAACATAATTGTATGAGTCTGAGATCTTAATCAAACCATTAAGCGTTCCAAGTCCAACCCTACTCCAACAAACAATTTGATCTGATCTTGGTCCTTGTTAAACTTTTTATGTACACGGGAACTGCACAACATTTCAAAGATATCAAATGACTAACGACCGCACTAAAGCCTGTTTAAGGATAAATCCTCCTTGGAAGCTATATTCGTTTGTCCCTAGCTAACTATTTATTTAACAATATACTTCGAGAGACATTTAGCCCAAAAATTTATATTTAGCCAAACCAAATATCAAATTTCTAACTTTTAAGGTGGTCCAACAAAAATCATTGAAAAGGATATTTTATAGACATATTTTATGCATTGCATTTAGCATGGGTTAAAGGCTTTGGGAGCGTCAATACGCCATCAGAGTTCGTGCAAACTCCACAATCTACTTTTTGCCATCTTTTGCTTTTGATATGATGTGACGTCCGCGTACCCACAATCCACTTTGTAAACATTACAAGCAAAAGCATTCAGCTCAAGTAAAGATTTCCACACAACCATTTACGTTTTTTACTCTACACCTAGTGTTGTCCCATGTCCATGTCATGCTCCAGTAAGTCCGACATTTAGGACATGTCTTGTGTCTTATTTGTCCATGACATGTCCCTCTTATGGGGATTTAACATTGAAGTTCCATGTCATGCCTCCTGAAGTCCGCCATATGAGACAAATATGACTTGTCCTAAATGTCAATATGTCCATGACATGGACATTTGGCACAACCCTATCTACACCTAGTTGACTTCTTTGCTAATTATTAAAGCAAACTAAATACAGCCTGCTAATTCGTCGCACGAACCTAGCACTCATGATCATTAGGGAAATAATTTGTGCTAATGAGTTCAATATTTTTATCAGATTTGAACTCGTATTTAAATAGGAGCAGCCATTTCAAAACAAGTAGAACTTGTAGTAACTTCCTGTTCTTAAAACAATGAAAACACGAAATAATGTGAAAGCATGAGGTCTTTACAGGGTATCATTCACACGTGTTTGGTGGCAGTATTCATGCTGGTTGCAGTTCTGTCTGCAGGCTACAATTTAACTCAGGCATTTTGTCTGATTAATAATTTTTAGAAAGAACTTTTAGCTGAATTTTTTGTCGCAGACATTTGAACTTGGCACGCAGGGGAACCAAACGACAGCGTTACTGCACTGGTGTATATGTTGAAGGACTTGGATATCAATGCGACGCTCCACCACTTCCGTATTGTTGGATGCGTTCAACGCCGAAAACTTCAAATGTTTTCAATTTCTCCTCAACATTCTAAGCTACTCGAATTGATATGTCGGCAGGCTATTATGAAATATTCAGAAGCTCACATCTACTTTGAACTACTTTGAAGTGTGCATATTAACATTAATTTCATTTTCCAAAGATACAACCCCATTGGATCAGTGTAACGTCGTAAAATTAGGCAAATTTTTTGTTATTCAAAATTATATGCAAGAGAGTATGAATGTGGTTAGGCAAAATAGACGAGATGAATTCAGATGAACTAGCAATTAGTGAGTTTGAATTGCTTCTATCTTTTTCCAAACGTTGACTATGCTGTCGGGTGAGGTCGGGTGAGAAGAGGTTGTTGATGCACGACATAGGAATAGGGCATCTGCAATCACCACGTACGTATAGATGAGCGAAGTCCCTTTTGGCATCATAAAAGCAATTATCTGCCAGCGTAATCGTATTCATCATAAGATTTTTATTCAGCTTTGGACTTGCGTTGCAAAATTGTCTTAAGAATAGTATCTATTATGAATAATGTAAGAATAATCTTCTCGACAGCTTACGAAATTCGTAAATCAACTAAATAAAGGCCTAATTAAGCATCGACATATTAATTAATTCTTGAAACCCGTAATTCTCAATATCGCAACTTTGTGCGATTTTACCAGCTACTGAAATATAATCAAGTAATGTCGTATATTAAACTAACGTCGAGAAATAAGATTAACTAGCTACGGTCTTTCATTTCGAATAAAGTTGGGAAGACCAAATATGAACCAAACACGAAATAGAAATATTGAATTTACGAACAAAATATCATGCAATTCACGGTGTAGATATCTGGTATAGCTTTGCTTCATCTGCCAGAAAATTGTTCAAAAGAAACAAAATCTTGAATTCAATTGTTTCTTCCAAATATTTGGTTCAGATACATGTGCCGGTTTTTCTTCAAAACCAATTCCCTTAAATAAAATAAGTAACTTCCTGGTAAACTGAACTTTAGAAAACAACACACATTTCAATAGCACCTCAATGTCAACATTGCAATCTGCAACCAGGAAATTGTAGTTTTATTCTTGATGCTATGTCGTCAGTAAACACACCAAATCTTTTAAGTCACCGTTGTGTAATTTCCTATTTAAGTTATAAGTTTCAGAATTTGAATTGGTGCCGAACTTAACATTCCAACTTACCAGATTTTTATCAATCAACGAGCAATCCACAAAAGCTTATGTTTGTTTTATATCATATTAAGCTGATTATTTTAATAAAAATTTAGAAATTGCGAGTCCAACTGACGACGCAACATTCATTTTATAATTGGTGAAGTGAAATTTATCGTTACGATTCGCCCGATATTATTCCATACAAAATGGAGTATTCATGAAGATGTATTGGAACAATTGGAACGCGTCTAATATTAAAATTAAAGCATGTTTACAACATATAAATAAGCTCAGAATGATCGGATTTGAAAAACAACACTTTTTTAAAAACATAACTGTTCTGTCCTCTCTTCATCGATTTTTAGGTTTTTAATCATTCATTTATCTTACGGACGTCATTCCTTGTTTGCGGTAGATTTATAGATCCATCCACATTGAAGTTTTTAAGTCCATAATTAAGTAGCTAGGAACTATTGTACTATTGAAACCAAACCTTGTGTGACAGACCTCTCAAACGCAAAACTGAACATATTCACAAAAGGGAAGTTTAATTTAACTAACTCAGACTTAAGTACAAGGAGTTAAATTAAATTATATCCAGGAAGCGTCTAAGAGAAGAGCT
>JAQGAC010001331.1:0-14399 GCA_034696585.1 Isotomurus maculatus | reverse complement strand
ACCACGGCAGAAACAACCACCACAGCTGCAACAACCCCAACCACGGCAGAAACAACCACCACAGCTGCAACAACCCCAACCACTGCAGAAACAACCACCACAGCTGCGACAACCCCAGCAGAAACAACCACGGCAGAAACAACCACCCCAGCAGAAAAAACCACGACAGAAACTACCACCACAGCTGCAACAAACCCAGCAGAAACAACCACCACAGCTGCGACAACCCCAGCAGAAACAACCACCACAGCTGCGACAACCCCAGCAGAAACAACCACGGCAGAAACAACCCCTGCAGTTGAAGCTAATGAAGGAATCACTGCAGAGACTACTACCGTTGAAGCTGGGACTGCTACCGTTGAAGCTGAGACTACTACCGTTGAAGCTGGAACTACTACAATTGAAGCTGAGACTACTACCGTTGAAGCTGGAACTACTACAATTGAAGCTGGAACTACTACCGTTGAAGCTGGAACTCCTACCGTTGAAGCTGAGACTTCTACCTTTGAGGCAGAGACAACCACTGCAGAAGTAGAACTAACTACAACAGAGGTAGCTAATGAAGAAATCACCGCAGAAGCAACTACCGCTGAAGCAGAGGTAACCACTGTAGAAACAGAGAATGAAGAGATTACTGCAGAAACAACTACAGAAGCGACAACTGACACAGCTGCCTCTGAAGAACCAAGTACCACTGTAGAACCAGAATTCCCCGTTGCAGAGCCAGCCACTGAAGTGTCTGCTGCAGAACCAAGTACAGAAATTTCTACTGAGGACGACTCGACCACGCCCCAACCAGAAGTCCCTTCATCACCTGTAGATGAAATTCGACCTGACAGGGAGTTTACTGATTGGTATCGTAATTAAATCAGAGAGTACATTGAAAGGATCCTCAGTTCGTTAGTAGTTGGAACCAACAATATATAGTGTTCCCTGTAATTCGTATTTGTTTAAGGCTACTATTTATTGTTGTACCACCACCGTTTACCACCGTTTTGATGACTTACAAACATTTCATGTATGATTATCTAAATTAATTCCAAGTTCAAAAACAATCTACTACTGACACAAATAAATTCTATAAAAAATCATCCAATCAATTCAACGTCAATGTCATTGACCATACCTAGCCTGAGGTACTTAAGTCCTCCATAATAAGAGGATGAATTTAACATTTAATTTCCTCTATCCCACACCGGATTGTGGGATGGATGTACCATCAAATAAACCCATGAACTTCGAGCTCTCAGATGCTGAAACTACAATGTACTGCGTTGACCGAACCATTTGACACCGGTCGACTTTTTGAGTGAGACAAGCAAACACCCAGTAGAAAGTTTACAGAAAAGTACCAAAGCTGTAAACGGAAATTCTTCAGTGTGCGTCTACCAAAAGTTCTCACCGTCTCAAGACATTTCTGAGTGGACATCGCGCACAAATATAAATGGGAAATGGACTTGGGACAAGAATGGCAGACGTAACCAAATGGTTCAGAAGAAGCAAGGTGAATTCCCAGGGTTCCAAAGAATGCAGTTCCTCCTTTTAAATCGAAATCTAGATGGAATTGACACGAGTGTCACAGGACAGCTTCCAATGGAAAAAGGGGACGCCTAAATCCATCCTCAGGTTCATTAAGCAATGGAGAGATGGGAACGAGATATTTCCCGTAAAATGTTCTAAACATAGTCCAACTCTGAAAGTTAAATGCGTTACTTTTTAGATCCATTTTCACTATTCCTGCCAGAGAAGAAAGGGCTGATATCGACGTTCAAGGGAGTTCCTGCACTCCCTGGAATCTTCCACAGTAAACAATCTTTTAACCACTATTATTTACATTATTTATTGAAATTTTTATGCATACAGATACTTTCCCGATTACTTCTTCCCTGCTAGTCTCAAATACTGCAACTCTGAAATAATGCAAATGACAAAAGTTCCAGGATACACTCCTGAAGAACTTGATTCAGAGTTCGAAGGAATAGAATAAACTATAAGTAGTAAAATTAACGTACACATGCCATAATGTAAATATTAATACTAAACATTTCATCTGATTGATTATTAGTAGCGAATTTTTCACCTCTGCCTGTCTGACTGACTGAACGCTAGAACTGTGGCTCAGCTTCCTTCTTCTTCAACCAAAAGTTACAACTCATCTCATGCATGATGAGTGATGACGGTCAATGGCTGAAGCTGTATTTTGGTACTGGATTTTATGTATATTTTAACTCATCAGCGCAGCTATTTAACTGTAACTAAATATTTCTAATTTTCTACGCAACTCTTAAAACACCTTCGAATCTTCAAATCTTCCATCAGCTTACAATTGTACTGTGCGAGAAAGAAGAAAGATTAGGAACCAAATCAGTCAAAAATAAACCTGAGTCTCAATGTGCCTCACTGTCGCTCCCACTTGCCCACCGAAATTCAAATCTTCCTCACTCTTTTTCTCCCATTCACACGTGCGGATCTGTTCTGTTGCATTGATTTAATTTGAAAGGTAGTTATTTCGTAAATTCGACAGTTGTTATTGTTAAATCAGATTTCGACACATTCCTAGACGTTACACTGTCCATTAATGCTGCACTTCACGCCTCCAGTCGATCAGCAGGTAAGTCTTCGTTTGGTTTCTTTTTGTTTTTGTTTGTTTATATTGTGCAGTACTTAAAAGTTAAAATTGGAGATTATACTATTAATATGCTGAAGCTGAAGCTCACAGTTTATTCTTCCCAAACGCCTTTTGCTTGGTTTCAAAATTCGACTGACACTTTTGTTGGGTAGTTTAGTGCAGTTATTCGAGAATTCGTTGAATTCTGAGGGATTTTTAGTTGTCGCAAAGTAGCAACAGTAAAAAGGGAGTAAAAGGGGTTGGATCAAAATAATTAGAGCAAAAGTAATAATATTTATGACAAGAGTTCAACTTACATTCGACATGTGTGACAGGTGTTGGTTGTGTGGTGATCATCAGCATGAGTGGACCTTCCTGAGGGGCAGAGAGGCGCTTAGTATCCTTGTTAACCTCACCTGATCAAGTGGGGGCACTTTCCTAGACTTCCATTTAATGAATTTGAGCCAGGGACAAGATAAGCAGGTGTGAAGACGCTCTTCACATGCTATGCTTCAATCAGACACCTCTTGAAATCGGAGACTTCTATGAGATTAATTCACTCGACAATTCGCTCGCCTTATCAGAAAACTTGTAACAAAATGCTAGACGTCTTTTCTGTCGTGCTTCTATCGCTCGTTGCCATTTTGTGGGGGACAACAAATGCCTTAATGAAAAAGGGAGCTGAGGGAATCGAACGATGTTCATCATCTTCCAACTCCTGGGCAAGAAATTTGCTGGAAGAGATTAAGTTCCTCCTCAAGAACTGGAAGTACCTGATGTCCTACGGTGTAAACCAGTTGGGATCGCTCATCTACTATTATTCACTCGGATACTGCGACTTAGCAATTGCGGGGCCTTTAACAAACACCATGACTTTTGTCGTCACTTATGTCGCTGATAGGTTTATGTTCGATAGCAAGAGTTCCCGAAATATCTACGAAAAAGTCGGACTTAGTTTAATCTGTGTTGGTGTTCTTTTGTGCGTGTCATCCTCCTAAGTCAATTAGGGTGACGTTCAGGGTAGATTCTAATTTCCCTTAAAACCAATAAGCCTCATATCAAATGATAGCAATAAAATTCAAAACGACATTATTGAATACACAATCAAACTGCCATGTCATGTAAGTTGAACGATTAGAATAAACCTTCTAAACAATTAGTCAATTATCGTATAAGTTGAGTAAATCTTCGTAGCTATATTTGAAATGAAATCCTATTGACTCGCTGCGGGGTTGGCAAATCATTTTGGCATGTAAAAAACTTTCCGAATCGCATATTATATTATTAATATTCAAGCATACATCGCACAATAATGTAGTTTTTATTTTTGAGACAGCAGTTAACAATTCAATCTGCACTCAAATCACAGGTTTCAGGAAACATGTCCGACGACGAAAGTGGGACGGGAACCAAATCTTCAGGTCCTGTTGACAATGCTTGGGCCATGAAGATTCCTGAATTCAAGAAAGAAGACAACCCAAATGGGCTCCTTGAAGAGAGTTCATTTGCAACTTTATTTCCGAAATATCGAGAGAAATACTTGAGAGAAGCTTGGCCCCTTGTTCAGAAATCTTTAGCAGGTTAGATTTGAGACTTAAAGTTAAAAATTATCCTGTGTAATAATGATACAGTTTGGCAGTTTAGTACGAAATTGAATGTTTCAACAGAGTATGACCTCAAAGCTGAGTTGGATGCAGTGGAAGGTAGTATGACCGTAAAAACAACAAGAAAAACGTGGGATCCTTACATCATTGTTAAAGCTAGGGATATGATTAAACTGATGGCGCGGTCTGTTCCATACGAACAAGCTGTAAAATTACTAGAGGTTAGTTGCATTTGCATTACATATTACGTTTCTTTATTAAGTGTTTCTGCCGTGGTCAAAACTTAACTCGATCAACTGTTTTTTAGGATGACATGGGATCAGATATAATCAAAATTGGCGGATTGGTGAGGAATCGAGATCGGTTTGTCAGAAGACGCCAAAGACTGATAGGACCTAATGGAGCTACGCTCAAAGCTATAGAATTGTTGACAAATTGTTACGTATTAGTGCAAGGAAACACAGTTGCTGCTGTGGGACCGTATAAGGGTTTGCAGCAGGTGAGTTACAGACAAAGATGCATAGTGTACGAAAGTTACTTAAGGAGTTGACATCTTTCAGGTGAGGAAAATTGCTGAAGACGCTATGAATAATCTTCATCCTATTTACCACGTAAAGACTCTTATGATCAAAAAGGAGCTACTGAAGGTATTGCTATATATGTCTAAGATTGTTACCTACGCGAATATTTTTCTAAATGTCGGCTAACTATATTAGGACCCGAAATTAAAAGATGAAAATTGGGAACGGTTTCTTCCAAAGTTCAAGTCGAAGACTCTCAGCAAGAGAAAACAACCGAAGAATAAGAAGATTAAGAAGCCGTATACACCTTTCCCTCCAGCTATGCCAGATAGCAAGGTATACATTTCCTTCATTTTGCAATTTTGAATTGGGATAATAAAATGTCACTGAAATCTTAAATTAATTCGTTTGCTCTTAGGTTGATAAGGAACTGGCCACTGGTGACTACTTCCTCCATGAAAAGGAAAGAAAAATGAAGAAATATCTTGAAAAGAAAGAGAAACAACTTGAAGCTGCTAAGGTTCGTGAGGTAAAACGAAATGCTCCATTCATTGCTCCCCCCGAACCAGAACCATCCTCCTCTAAAAAATTGAAGAATGAGGGTGACCAAGATGTTGACGTGGACAACCTGAAAAAGAAGATAAAAAGTATGCAAAAGAAACTTAGCAAAAAGCAGAAGTAGAAATTGTTCTCGACTTATATTATTTGTACACTACTGAATTAAGTTAAGCATCTCTGTGTTTAATGCTGTTGCAAAGTTGCAATATATTCGTTTGATTGTTGTAAACTTGCAATAAATATATTGTAAATAAGAAAGTTCAAATTATTGGAAAGTCATTTTAACTTTTTAAGAAAAAGCTACAACAGCAACTGATACGTGTCTGATAGAATGTACTCATAATGGTTTGATATATCTCACCGATTTGCCAACCTCAAAGCTATTATAATAACTCACTGAAAGTGGAATCAACTGCATTCCAGTATACAGCAAATCATTTACTTACTTTTTAACTTTTTACTAAAACAAGTCATTCTTCACTGTTGTGTTTGCCAAATACTGCGAAAGACTTTAAGCTGAAACTGATCCTCGCAGTCACTGTCCCACGTAGACAATTACTAATACACTGGTGGCCGTGGTGCCTAACAAAATTACATTAGCTGTCGATTTTTCGTCGTGACACATTTACGTCTCGACTGTCTTGTTGTAATAGACTGAACAGGCACCTATCTGTGACATGAAACCGATGAAAAGTGATTCATGCAAGTGTAAATGCTGCACAAGACGTATCAATATCCATTTAAGCACGTCACGATTTCCACCTCAAGTGCCAACGTGTAAGATCTAAACTAGCTCACTCAACAAAAAAGTAAAAAGCCAAGCTAGAAATTATGTTCTTGCAAATCGCTGACTTTTATCTCTCCACTTTTATTTTAGCAACGAAATGCCCAATGCCCACACAGATTTTGCACAATGAACCACACAACATAAATATAATGCAATAAGCGTAATAATCCCCATTGCGGATTACGATAATCTTGAATCGTATATCACATTTTATTATTTTTAGAATGATTAATGATCTGCTCAGCTATTTCGATGTTTGCAGTTCACATTTTCAACTCAGGTGAATGAGTATGTGAAAGACAATGTAAATGACGCCTTCACGGTACATTTACATTCACATTTTATGCATCGAACATGTTGCGATCGTATTTAGTCAGTCATATCTTATTTGCATCATTCGCACTTCACTGCATCGTGACCGTGAAACTCTCTGCTAAATCTTATTGACAATCGACATCTGCGAAATGATTTCTAAAGAATGTAGATCAGAACAGAGTCAACCTGTACACATGCTTCTACAATTGACAATCTTGCGCTTGGTATTTGCTATTTTGCTAAATCATTTTAGCATTTGGTGTTCCAATCAAATACAACAACAATTATGTGCACCATTACTTTGTGAGTAATATAGAAGTCTAGCCAACAGAGATGAAAAGAATGAGATTGTTTCAGATGAACTCGTTAAGTTGATGATTCATTGGTGGTGATGACTCGATGTCTAATCGATTGGTTGAGATTATAAATGATTAAGTCATTGCATTTAATTTAACACTCTCATCTTATGAAATTAATCGAAATAGTTTTTTTAATTTTTTGCATGAAATATTTATTAGTGCTTGTAACCAATCTATTTACGATTCAGTTAACTCCATGCTCACTCTTTTTTAATTGGAAATGCTCGTCTCGTTTGTTATTTTAATCCGTTGGGACTCACACTTACATAACATGCGTAAATAAAACTAATCCAACTAACCAAGCATGAGCTGCCTTCAATCTTCAGGCAACTTCCCCACCTGACATTATAAATCAATGTTAAGGAATTGATTTAGTCTGATAATTTTCTAGTCGATTATCTAAGCATAATTTAATATTTAATAGCATAGCATCGCGTTCATTCAGGTATACGCAAGTAATCTCAATAAATTACCGTTTGATTGACAGGTAAATGCTGATCACTACCCAGCTCAACAATGGCCGGAGCAATTGAACCAATTTATATTAAATTAGTGACCTCGTTAATTCGTCCCAGCTTCATCTTTGCTGCTTCTGCACACCAAGCAATTCAGTCTTCGTTCCGAGGAATCTTAACTTCAAGACAAAAATCCACTTTCTCCAAGACTCCCCTTGAACCCAACGAATCAATCGATTCTCAAGACGAAGCCAGAACAAATGCTTCTGAGGCATCTCAACCTCATCCTCCGCCCATCAAGCGTACTCCTTCTACGATGAAACCAAATGCCAAGTTAATGCGAAAAGTCTACATGTCTGACAAAGCGTTGTTTGGAGAACTGTTGGAGACTAAAAAACAGAAAACAGCTCGACTGAAGAAAGAAGCGAAAGAGTTGAAATCTTTACGCTTAGCATCTCAGCCTGAATTCTCGCCTGATCAGCCTTATTACACCGATAATTCAGGCAATTCAAAGGTACTTTTTCAACCGAACAATCGCCAAACTAGACCACCTAAATCACTACCTGCGAGTGATACGACACTCCTACCTAAAGAATCTAAAGAATGGAAAGACCTTGAGCCTCTTATCTCTCCTGGGAATTCATCAGATTCATCAAGTCAGGCTGAAGCAAACTGGGCTGCGAAGATGAGTCCCAAAATGATTAAAGTAATTGATGTTCCACCAGTTAATGACACGATGAACGAAGGGGAAATTGAGCCAGTTCAGGTCACCGCGACCGAAACTCAACCAGAAGAGCCTGTGACGGCTAAACCTCTTTTCCTGCCAAGTGTTTCGAAAATCTTGAATCTCACGATGCCTCAAGAGCAAGCAGAAGCTTTGGAAAGATGGCAAGCTAAGATGACAGCCCAACTCGGCGTGGAAGGATTCCGTTCCTACAAAGAAAGTAAGGAGAGAGATGATTTTATCGCTTCTTAAAATATAATTTAAAACGAGCTACAAGACAGATCTACTCTTGGGGCTATTTCTCTCTCTCAGATCTTCTGTACTTCTTCAGTTGCACCCAAAAGATTTAAAGAATTTATTGCAGACTTTCCTGACACAGCGTCCCTCTGAGCTGAGCAGAATTTAAAATCTCATTTGCTCCTTGTATCATTGCCAATTTGATTCGAAACGAAAGATGAAAGGAAGGTGGAGGGCACCTCTTCGCTCTCTGATTTTTTCATTTCTGGTCGGGATTTATTTGCATCAGAATAGCTCAGCGGGATTCCTCTAAATCAAACTTTTCGAATTGCCACTGTTGATTGCATAATTCTGTTTTAGTATGTTGTGGTAAGAGTAAGAATGTTTCAGGAGGAGAAGTAGATAAGGCAAAAGGGATTGTCTGCGTGCATCCGAGAAGAAATCATTAGATCCATTTTTATTCTGTAAAAGTTTTATTACCTTTACAAGGCTTCATGGTCAAAGATGTATATTATGCATTTCCAACCCGAACTCCTGTTTTCTAACGTCAGGCACTTAATGATTTAAACAAGGCCTGTGTCTTTTAGTTAATTTTTCAATCATCCTGTGCCTACATTATTTATTAATTCCTTACTCCAAGCGACTTTGGATTGCAATTTAAATGATATTAAATCAAGAAGTCGGTAAATCCTTCGGCATACAACAACAGTCTTGAAAAGTAATCGAAAAAACTGGCACTCTGCTTGCCGTCTGACACACCGAAAGGAAATGCTTATTAAGTTAAATATGCTAAATGCCCACAACAACACGTGTAGTCTGTTAACTTTAAAGACATTTTTCAAATACATTTATGCAAATTATCTCCGCATTATTACATAAATTATGGCAGACGGCTTACAAAACAAAGTGCAGATTGTTTGGCGAGTTAAACGGCAAAAACACTTCTCAATAAGATTCGTGAAACACCTAAGCTGTGCAGTAATGATTACTGCGATGATCATCGTAATTGGTTACCCTCTGTCTGTCTTCTCAGCACAGCTGCACTGTTGACTGTGTGTCTCTGTTCAGACTGTTCAGATCAGAATTTACTTCTTGTCAAGCACTAAGTCATCTGCAGCAGAGATGTTCTTCCTCTTCTTTTTGTATCCTGTCCTTCTACAGCCTATAAATACACATAATCATTGAATTCAAAGCTACACAAGAACACAAAAACACTGTGCAGTCTGGTAATTGATTTGCAACAGCAACACACACTACGCGATTTGCTTATTTGCCATCCCCTGAGGACCTCACATCAACGATCATATTATAGAATACTTGGGAATTTGAAATGCAAATGAGCAAATAATTCTACCATCAATCACGAGCTAATTATCTCTATGAGCCTTTACATTTCATACTGAGCGAAGATGATTTATCTTCTGTTTCTGTCCTCACATCTCGTTTTTTTCTTAGCTGATCTAGAATTTGCACGTGAGAATCGAACTGCTAGAGAAGTCGTAGGAGTCCTGGCTAAAACACTGGCTGTCAAATGTTTAACAAATGAAAGACTCGGGGGATGCGGGGAGCCGTGTGTATTTTGTAGGTTTTAACTTTAACGATGTAACGATGTAAGTATGACGGGGAATTTCAATTTAAACGCTTCGCAATTCGTAACAGGAAGTGATATAAAGTCAGTCCGTAAGGTCGCCAGGTTGTATTGGTGCGTAGAATTCAATGCAACATGTCTTTCATGACCGTATAATTTATTTAACATTATGATCGCAATGAAACTAAATAATGGTTAACGAAAGCCCCGTGGACTGAACTTGAGATTCTTCAACATTTGCTACAAGATAACAGATTACAAGCTAGCCTGTACTTGTCCCTTGGCTAATGGTGAAGAAGCTAGAGCAGTCAGAAATGCAATTTAGAAGTGTATGAGCTATTGTTGAGAATTCTATTTTAGGCAGTGTCGAATCTTCCCATTGTTAGATGAATGTGTAAAAGATACAAATTGGCATGAAGTCTCCTGCGGGGCTGTTGCTAAAAAGGAATGAAGAAGAACTAACAGAAATGAGGACTTGAGGGTATCACGTTTTGTACCTCAAAATGGCATGTCCCAAGATTTGACTTTAATAACCGTTTATTGAAACTTCATGATGACAACTGAAATGTATCAGACTAAATGATATCGCATTAAACCTAAAGTCATTCCACCTTTCCTCTCTCATGTAAACTCACACTTCTCTTCATTGAAGACGCAAGTCGTAAACTTTTCCCATTTTTTCCACAAGTCACAAAATTTCTGCTGCATACGATTATGCACAATTAATAGTAACATGCACCATCCAAAAAATCCAAACTTGTTGTTGTGTATCCTTTTTATGTGTTGTGTGCAAAGTCGTGAATTGCTAGTTTACATTCATCAAACTTTGGGTGCAAGGTACAATATCGTTCATTATAAAACTCTCTGAATGTCTCAAATGCTAATTTGGTTCCATTGTGAGAGGTGTGAGTTGTAAGACCTCCTTACAAAACACATTTTCATGGTTAAGGTAAAAGCAAACTAGTGAAGGTATTGTGTTCTGTTTTCATTAACGTTTTTAGACCACATGCATAAAATCTGCCATTTGGTACACATCCTTTACCCCGTTTATGCTTAAATCCTTCAACCATCCCAGCACATGCAAAAATAAGCCAAGCAGTCTGCTGTAAACTGTGAAACAGTTTGGGGATGCTGTTGATGCTGCAGGACAGAGGCACAGTGTTGCTGCTGCAATAGTAAAAGTCACAAGTAACACTTGTGTATCGTATCCATCGCTTACTTAACTAACTACTTACTCAGTTTATTGCCCTTGTCATTGGAAGCAGAGAGGAGTAATTGTTACCTCCGAGTAAGTTGACTCAGCCACGAAGACACATTAGAATTTGTGACTTTAATGGTGTGATATGTTAGGACAGCAAGACATCCAAAAGCACTTGTTTAGTTCAGGAATTCAATTAGGAGTCCACAATGCTAAAAACTCCTTTACGCTTGTGTGTATGATGGACTTGGGACAGAGTCTGAGGAAGAACTCTATTTTGGTCCTTTCCATTTGAAGAATGACTCGCAATTTTTTTACCTTCAGGAAAGATGTTGTTGTGCCAGGCATTGTCACTCTTGTATCATCATCTCAGTCATCTGAAAGCTTGAATAAAAAGATGCAAAGCCAGAGATAGAGGAAATAGCACGAAGAAGGAATGATTGGCCTGTCTTTTTGTTTCCCAAGCATGAAAATAGCCATTAGGGTATACCTCGTCTTAAGACAATTTAAACTGTTGTCATTCACAGAGCACAATACTTAATGGATATTTAGGATATATCTGCCTCGTAATGATGTGGAAGTAGCTGAAGCTGAGAGAGACGTGCGTTTTCAAATAATAGTGTCCATGTCTGACTTAGTTTGATGTGGGTCTTCTTCTGTTCTTTCAATCAAAATGTGACGGTGACTGACTGTTCAATGGGGTCTTGTTGCAGATATGCTGAATAACGGCAGAATGCTTCATTCCAATATTGAAACATACTTACGAGGGACTTCCCTAAGCGAAATCGTGGTCGCTGAAGGAAACGCTGGACACTGGAAGTCTCTCCAACACGTTCTTCCTCTTGTTCAAGATGCTCGTGTAATTGAAAGTCGTGTGGTTCATCCTGAGCTACAATATTGTGGCATTGTTGACTGTGTCGCTCAGTACAAGTAAGTATGAATCATTATCGTAATTATTAAATTATTATTATTGTCATTCCACACAGATTATCTGTGTGATTAGTTTGATTAGCTTCAAGTATAATTATTATTGATGAGCAGTTTGATGTGCAGCCTTGTGTTCAACAAGTAATCAATGTTCGCCTAATTGTATACTAATTTATTTAGTTATGGTGTCAAGACTCAAGACACATCCAATGATTAAAGATTAAACCAAAGATGATGACTCTATTACATTTTTCGCGTTTGTATCACAACACCACAGCCAACCACATCTCTCTCACGATAGAGGAAAGTTGACAATGGTTCTGTGGTGGTTTACCACTCACTGGGTTTTGACATGATTTCCTCTAACTGAGAGTATTTATTTTGAGATGTGGTTTAATTAATCAAACCACTTGGGCCTTTACTACGATTCTTGTCCTGTACTCTGTGGCCTACAAGTCTTATTTAAGTAAAGAGAAACAAACTCCTTTGGTTAATTCAGATGTGTGAAAAGGCCTTTTCATTTTATGACACTCGTATTAATATTCACGAGATTCTAAAAAGCTCAAGAAAAGAGGAAGATCCTCGTCAAATCTTTTTTGAATCTTTTGATGGTACCATCATCGGATTTAACACAATCGATATGGTTGATGAGCAGAAACAAAGAAGGAAGAAGGTTTACTTAAATGTAAATGGATGTGACAATGTGACAAATGGGAGAAAATTTAGTACACAAAAAATGTATGATGTGTGTTGAATGTTAAAAGTTTACGGCAGCAAGGAAATCTTGAATTGCCGTTCTCACCCTCCTTTTGCAAATAATAGATTAAAAGCATTTAATTGATGATCCCCAAATGGTTTTCGTTACTTTTAATGGATGATGCATATTTTTAACTGAACAGAGACAAACTGGTGTTAATTGACTGGAAAACATCTCAAAAGCAGAAGTTCAATATTGCGATGACATACGACACGCCTATTCAAATCGCTGCGTACATCGGAGCCATCAACAGCGATCCGAATTTTTCACTGAAGGTAACACTGAAGGTTTTTCTTCCCATTCTTTTGTATATTGAATTTTAAGCTGTCTGTCCAAAGCATGTGGAAGTATTGATGAAACCTTTGAGAAAAAACGAAGGTATGCAAGATCACTTTGAAACAACCCATCATACTTTCAAAGATTAAGAGCAGAAGCTCTCGAGTTAATTTGATTTTATATCTTAATGGCTTTTTGAATAAGGTGTGTGTGTTGTTACTCTCCATACCGAAGCTATGTGATGCTATTCATCATCCCCATTAGATTACATTAGCTTCTCTTTCAGATGAGAGTAGAAGTAGAGATGCATGTGGCCATCTCAAATTTTAATGGATTTCATCTCACTCTCGCTGAACTTAAATTCTTCCAAAGTGTAATAGAAGCCATTCATTTTTCTCCCATGTAGGCCTATCATTTTTCTCAAGATCTCTTGGTTGTGATACGGTGGGCATCTTATCTACAAATTTGCATTCTTCATTGCAGTCTGTTACAATAAATTTCACTTGCTATCTCCGTACTACAATATGAAACCATGTAGTACTAAAGGAAAGCCAGCCAAGCAAGGTTTTAAAAGGAATCAAACAGCTAATCGAATCGAATTCGTGACTCTCTATATTTCATCTTGTGTCTGAATCGGGAGGAATGATTATTCATCATTCGACCAACTTCAACCTATTCATTTGACTTGACAGCCTAGTTTCTAGTCTTTTCTATGCATTTATGAAATATTTAAATGCACACAATACGCGTATCAGTTTCTCTTTGGAAAAAATGTGCAAGAAATCAACTACGTAATCACAACACACAACAAGAGTATATTGTAATACTACCAGCGCTACTTGCTGGAACTTGCGTATACTTTTACTGCTTGCGTACACACCTACCGATATTTGTACAAATAATTTTTCCATCAATTTGCATACAATTTTGGTGTCTCAACCCAGGGATCATAATTTTTGGACTTTCATGACACTTCTGCCTTGCGTAATAACACAGTATTCTCAGTTTTGATTTCCCTTTCTTTCATTTAGATTGATGAAGGACTTATCGTGATTGCGTATGAAGATGGAAGTCGCTCCCATACTTACTTACTCAAGCCTGTGGATGTAGCGTTGTACTGGCAGAAGTGGACTGAACGGGTTAAACTTTACTTCGAAATGAGTTCTCCCAAGAAGCCTGAGTTCTAGTAGTATTTATTTTCCTGTAGTACACGAAGTACACAAAGTTATGCGCTTACTGATTAATCCAATAAAATGATATCAACTTGTATTCAAGCGATTGAGGATAAACTTTTCTTTTTCTTATTGAACACTGCGCCCGAGGATTTTATCCTGTGTTGAATTGAGTGCTTGGCACGAAAAAACGGGTCTCTCATTCCATGGCGACATTTTGGGCCCTGGACCTGTCAAAAAAGGCCCTGAAAATCTCAGGGTTGCCATAAAGCTACACCAAGCAGGTTATTGAAGCCCAGATAATACAGTTCTT
>JAQGAC010001330.1:0-14400 GCA_034696585.1 Isotomurus maculatus | reverse complement strand
GGGTTCATGTTGTGGCCATAGTCAAATCTTCATGTGGAGTTCAGGCCTGGAAGAAAGCTTAGCTAATTTTAGTCTTTCAGAAGAATAAAAGAATTTTAATAATGATTGTTAGAAATAGCCCGAAATCGCAATAACTAAAAAAAATGTCCTAACTTAAGAGAATGCTACAAAAACTCCTCCAAAACTATATTATATCACCTTTCCATTAATCTGTCAGCCAATACAGATACTGAGCGTTAAGGGCTAACATTTTGTAATTCCTAATTTGGCCAAGTTAAGAAATACCACAACTAATGTGTATCTCGAAAGGAAGAAACTCGAATTTTAAACTACGCCATTCGATTGTAAATAAGTGACCTGTAAACGAATGTTGGCTGACAGGTTTCACAAGGAATTCCAAGGGAATAAGGGCAATTAAATGAGACATCATTACAAGGAAAAAGTATTACACTATGGCAAAATAAGTCAAGCACTTTATGTAATATTTGGGGAAATGGATAAGAGATAAGGAATCTTGTGATGAACATAACGGTGTAAAATTTCTAGAACATTACACCCGCTTTCAAATATCCTGTTTTGAAATTAAAATGACATCAGATCAAGAGTTGTCTTCATTCGGGAGTAAGCGCAATTTCCCGATTGGACGTTTAAGCACATAATTCTTGAAATGTTACATCTTCATCGTCTAGTCCAAACGTAGTTAAACGAACACTATGTTTTTCTCCAGGATACAGCAAGGCGTGCCTAATCACAAATTTGTGGTAACTGGTTTTGTACTGTAATAAAAACAATTTTCGTACTTCTTTATGAACAATTTTTGCCACTACTAGAGTCGAATCAGGAATTCACTTGCCCACCTTTTCCAGAATGTTTGGCAAAATCTCAGGATCAGGGGCCATCGCAAGGATTGTCAAAAATTTGCAAACGGCGTGTAGCGTTAGGCGTAGAAGACAAGGCAAGTGGTCGTTCGAGTTCGAGACAACCCGAATTCGTCTGCACCTAACTTGTTGCCTTGTACGCGCTTAAAAAGCTCGCCTCGTAGTTTTGTGGCAAAACCCCAACTTTTGTTCTTAGATGGTGAGATGCAAGTGAACCCGCATGTCGCGTATGTAGAAGAGTCAGACGGAAGCGTCGGCGGAACGAGGCAGATTACGCATTTTCTTTCTCCCATCGAGGTAAGGGCGTTAGTTTTTACCAGCAAACGCACATTCAAATCTGCAGAAAGTCTACGAATTACGAAGTTGGCACCTGCCCTATTTTCATCTTGAGACCGCGGAAATGGCGGGAATTGTACACATGTTACAGTCGGTGATTCAATTAACTTACAAACTCACATATAAACGCTGCGTTGAATAACAATGCTCACTAATCTGTCCAAGTTTAAATATTAACGAAAAGAAAGAGAAGATCAGTTGGTTTAATTTAAACCCCAGAAACACTTCAATTCTACCGTCGGTGCCTTGAGTACGTATCATTCTTAAATTCGAAGCTTTAAGCACGGCTAATGCCCCAAATATATTCAGACTAATTACTGACTGCCAAAATTCCAACCTGTTACTTTAATTGTGTTGTAACAATACAACCGTCCTTACAGTTGTTAAAATCCTACTTGAAAAGCAATTAATGCTACATATATGCATTGTTCGGATTCAAATTTGTTATTAGGCTATGACCCAAATACCAATTTTTATCAGATATGAGTCAAGTTTTGCAACACCCCTCCCCTCGATATGAACTTTCTTGGCAAACATTTTCTCCAGTATGTTGTTGGTAAAGTTTTCGTTACACGCAAATGTTCTTATTGAAAAGATTCAATTAATTTTTTTGAAATTTTCTATCATCAGTTTTTTCTACAGATACTATTCACTGGGGCATTGACAGGATGCAACAGAGGCAAGTTTGTTTGTCCAATAGACAAACAGGAGAAATTCCCCCTTCCGTTAGCAGATCCTAACGATTGCCAGTTCTTTCACATTTGCTACACGATGAAGAAAGTTTGGAGAGATAGATGTGGACCAGAAGCTCACTTCAACGGGACCATGTGTGTCGAAGGATGGTGTCCAACTGCATTACCTGGGTGTAAACCCCTTGATCCACCTGGAAATCCAAGCATCGCTTCCCTTGTGCCAACAGCTACAGGCTACTTTGACTGTCAAGGGAAAATAGGATATGGGCACACTGATGAATACCCTGATCCCAACGATTGCAAATATTTTTTTATTTGCTACTCAGAGCAGAGAGTGGTGAGGATGAGTTGTGGGGATGGTCAGTACTTTGACGGGGATATTTGCGTTCCTGGTGAATGTCCGTCCAAGATTCCTGGAGCTGCGCCACTTAAACCGAAACCCACTAATTGCAGCATGAAGATATTTGAATGTCCCACTAATAAACTCAGGAAGCACGCTGATCCGAATGATTGCAAATCCTATTTCATTTGCTATGATTTAAATATAATCGCAAGGGACAGATGTGAAACTGGACACCACTTTAATGGGAAGCGTTGCATCCCCGGAGAATGTCCGCCTGCTTTCAATGATGCCTGTGAAACCGGACATGAAACGACACCATACCCAGCATCTTCGACTGCCGCATCAGAAACAGACACGCCAACAAGACTGGCCATGGCTACAAGAGCTACACTTACAACTGCCACTACAGAAACAGTCATGATAACAAGACTGACATTTCCTTCTGTCAATACAGAGACAGTCAAGACAAGGCCGAGGTCTCCTACTACCACTACAGAAGCAATCACGTTAACAAGACCAACATTTCCAACCGCCACTACAAAAGGAATAATGACAACAAGACTGGCATCTCTTAATATCACTCCAATGCCTGAAACGCCCTCTCCGCCTTGTTACGTCGAAAAATTCGTCTGCAGTCGATACTCGATTGGGTCACATCCAAACCCTTCCGACTGCAGATACTATATGAAATGCATCAATTTAAATTTTGCGATTATTAAAAAATCCTATGATTGTGGGGTAGGGTATCACTTCCAAAACCATTATTGCCGGATGGGACCGTGCCCAAGGATTTGTCAATACAATTCATTTAAGAAGAGATAAGAAAATGTGCAAAACGTTTAGTTTAGTTAAGTTTATGTTTATCGAAATCTTTATTGATTAATTTCGGTTAGAACTTTATTAAGTGTTGTAATTTTTGCTTTGTTTGTACCCAAACTAATAGAAATGAAACCCTCGCCTACAATTATGAGAGAAGATTTATGGGATGTGTTTTTAACTGATTCATAAGTCGAGTTTGTTCTTCTAAGATGGAATTAATTGAATGAATTTGCAGCGGAATAGTGAAAATGAGCCTTTTTTGTCCAATAAATTTGGGTTTATGGTATTTATTGGATGTCTGGCTGTCCAGTGTACGCCCGGTAACTTCATAATGGGGACTAAGATTAATTTGAAACTTTGCGGACTGATTATCATTGCAGGCAGGTGTAATTGTATTTTATAGTTTCGTTTCGACAGGGTTGTAGCGGCAGTTTTCGTAAAAAGACGTGTGGCGAAAATCGTGCGACGTGTGAGAAACCAAATACTGCCCTGATGAATGTTAAAGTTGCATAGAAATAAGAATCATTGTAGAACACGTGTGAGAACAACTGTTCAGCCAAGTGAACTGCAAAAATGTCATTGGAGGTTTGGCGGACATTGGTATTTTTGATAGATTTTATACGTATTACGCAATGTAAAAATTAGTGTAGCAAAAAAGATACTAGGCTTCTGGAGTCTGAATGATGGAATACTTAAGGAAATTCTTTTGGAGAGGCAATTTGTAATTCCTCAGCAGCCCATTGGATTTCAAAATGTGCCACACGCGGTGTCCCACCGATGACACAAAAAATCTACTGATAGTTTAGTATTTGAAAATACGGTACGGTTAGATTATTCGAATAGTTTATTATTAATGGCATTTTAAGAAACGAAGTTAAATGTTGTTAATGTTTTGCATAACCCAATTTTATATTCGGATTGCTTCATTGTAATGCTTCAAATCCTCAAAAATAAAATTATTTGATGATCAGGTTTGGCTTGGCTATAGACCCTTCTTAGCGTGTATGCGTTGAAGGAGAGTAATTAAAAGGCTGTGGCTCAAGTCTACATGACCCATTGCAGTCACTTCTTAGTAAGTAACCTCAAGCTGACTCATTTAGGATACAACACATTATCTCATGTCTATAGTACCTTAATATGTCCCTTTCTGTTGACAAATTCAAGAACATTTGCTTAGCACAAAATCTAACACACAATTACATCGCGCTTGTAGGTCAAGAGCTAAGCTTCTGTATTCCAATTTGTGATGGTCAGTATGGCAATTGAACAATAGACAATAACTCATTATCAAATTGACTGTCCTATTATCGTATTCGTTTCATTATCCCGGACTGGTTTTGTTTCCTACAGCGCTTTCCGCAATACGATTACAGACATGTTGATTATCATATTTTTTCTTGCCTTGCGTTTTTATTGCTTTGACTCTTTTCTTCTACCGTACGACGGCATTTACCCAGCCAAACACCTCGTTCTCATGTGGCAAAGGTGGTATGCAGATACTTGGGGGAGAATGGGACGGTCGGTTGTTCTTTTGGAGGATGAATTCTGTAATGTCCCGGAACACGCCACCCTTCAATGGGCTTATTTCCGGTCCCTCTCCGTCACCTCCTCCGATAGAGCCGATGAAGACGACCTGTTCAAACACATCATCCATGTCGCAAAACACCTAAGCTTCTATAAGTCTAAGGTATGTCATTTTATCATTTCTATCACCAAGTTTATAGGTCAACAATCTCTAGTCATGTCAAATTTCATAATATCCTCAGATGCATCCAATGATTCCTCGCACAGCTCATTATGGATTCTGCGTGTATGAAGACAACACAAAAACAGTTTGCGACGCCAGCATAAAAAAGTGCGTCAGTTGCAGCAAAGTAACATCTGCTAACGCCGTTCTGCACGAAGCATGCAACCTCAATGTAAAGACCAGAAAATTCTTTCTGAATCTGACGTGATGTACATGCCGTCGTGTATTAAATACAGGCAGCAAGTGAAGAAGAGCCTCCAAAGCTGAAAGAAGGAATGGCCCTATATAAGTCGCTGAAGGCGTGGGCATCAAATATTGTTGGAAACTGGGCAAAAGGAGAAGGGGATTCATGCAACGCCAATGGACGACAAACCCTAGTGGTAACGAAGTTTCGGAAGTGGTTTCCCTTCAGAATGGCCAACGGCAGGGACGCCAAAAGCAAGAACGAATGGGAGGCTGAATGGGACGTTATCAAGGCAAAGTTCACTGGCTCTTATGACTTGGAGGTTGTCAAAAGGGATCTTCAAGGATTCAGCGACAATGACGCCGGACTCAACGTAAAATATTGCTCTCCGTCCAATGACGACCCTGAGGAATATATACTCAACGGTGAAGACAAATTGGTTTGTGACGGCAAGAATTGCGTTTCCTGTCGGAACAAACCTCCACCTAATCACGGCACTGAATCCTTCAGGTTTGATTATTTCATTGTAACACCTTCTCAGTCAGATTTCGAACTACCTGTGTTGATTTCTCAGGTTCCCTGAGGGATCAGACCTGTATACAGCCTGTATCGAGTTAGGTGTGACTTTGCGGAGGTTCACGACAACTACAACTACGACGACAACAACAACCACACGTCGTTGGGGAGGAGGTTGGAAGAAACGGAAATGATTATTCGAAGGTTCACATAAATCCTATTTGTTTTCCAATTTCTCCAAGGAGCTCCGCGTTTCGTTGAACGCAGACTTGAGGTTTTAACCGTGTCAAGTATCTGTAATAGCAAGTACGTCCTTTTTCAAATCCTAAACTACCCAAGTCACGAGTCTAAAGTCCATTTTCGGTTCTTACGCGCTGGAGATGGATTGTTTTCTAATCGGAGCACAAAATTTTTATTTGAAATTTTTCTATTTGAAATACCGGAACTCGTTCAAGGCTTATCTCAAACGTAATAAAATGTCTGCAGGACAATGTGGCTTTCTTTTGCCGTTCCCGTCTTTCTGTTTATGTGCTACACTTCATCAGTATCATTTCATGCATATTCAAATATCTGTTCAGTATCCAGTAGGTGTGCTAAATTTCTTGCGAGGAGTGCGTTGTGTCTCGCTATCTGTCTACCAACTTGATCCTTGAACCTAGAGATGCCTGATGTAGTTATAGATGCCGAAAGGTACATGGACATGGAAAAACACTCAACATTCTTACTGCAGCAAACACAGCAATGATTTCACCAAAAAGCACAGCAGTGCATATGGCCAACAAAATTACAAACTGTGGCATTAGGTCTATGAAAAGGCGAACTTGACCATACATTTTTGTTTGAGCTTGGACAGTATTAAATTATTTAACTGAATCATCGGCTTTACCTCGCTTGGTCGTTCTTATGCTTTTAAATGTGGTTACAATTTTGTACTCCAAATCCTCTCTTATGCTAATCTACATGCTTCAGACTGTTTCAGTTAACACGATTAATATTTTCTAAAGGGCTCGAAAGAACGTATGGGTCTTAAAAATGCTTGATATGCCAGGTGAATCATTAAACGACAAGGAATCTTAGACGAAGGAAATTAACTAAAATTACAGATTTACAGTTTATAGATATGCACTCGAAAGAACCTAACCTGAGTGTTTATTTAACCATGAAAGTGGACAAAAGAGTTTAACAAAGAACATAAAAATGTCCCGATTACACTTTAGACATTTGGTTAGGGTTTGTTTTTACCCAAGAACTTAAATCAGTTACATTTAACCATTATACATGGGTAAACTACACGAAGCCACTAGACAAGTTATGCGTGAACTTATGCGTTTCTTAAGGTGATAGGTTGCTTTTGTTAAACTACAAAGTAGTATTTAGGCTTTTATCGCAACGTAAACTACAATTCTATAGATTGTCTGTCAAAGGTTCGACAATGCATAATTCCTTTAAAAGAATTTATAAACTTTTTAAGATTCTATAGAAATAAGAACTGGTATATACTGGTATAAGAACTCTTAGCGAAAACCTCCACTGAAGTACATATCCTCGCGGATCAATACTCATCACATATTATCATATTTCAAAAAGCAAGTTCATTTACAAGGTTCTTCTTAAGGAAATGATTTAATCTTAGTGCTTTCCTATCTAACGATTACAATGTCAATATACGCTCGCGAGTGCGGTTCACTTTGTATGTGAATTTATATTGCGTATAATCCCAAACAAGTTTTTAATTGCACAGTACTCTGTCAATCGCTAACAAAGATACATAGGTTAGCAGTTCAAGCAAGACATGCAGCAGTGTCTAGTTTGAACCTGTGCTGTTTGTAGAATTGTACCTTGCTGTAACACACTATCGAATGCAGACAATTAACCACGATTGCAAGTAACATTTGTCCAAAATGAGGATTTAAAACCCCTTCTCAAGTTACGGTTCTAGTTCAACGTAACATGTGCCCAGTAAACTATTCAAATAACTTTCAAACTTTACACAATATGTCTACTGCAGCATGCATGCATATATGGGTCCTTAATATTGCTGCTATTCTTCATATGTATGCAAAAATCGCAATCGGAGTTTTAAACGAAGTCCAAATTGGGATAATGTTACGTAGTTTAACCCCACCTCATTGTTAGTTTTCGAGTCCTTCTCAGACATTTCTAGGCAAGCCATAATACAGTTGGATGGCTATTCGATTTAAGAATATAAATGAATGCAAGAAAATCATTGCCTCCACTTTCACACTTTGACGAAAATCAAAGGGTAAACTGCTGGTGGTTCCTGCGACGGACTTTTTGAAACTTCTTTGCAATTTTTAAAGATCCTGCTATTAGAAACTCCGTTGCAAAAATAACTGAACTCAAAACCGTCCCACCAATTATTAAACTGAAAATAATTAAGATGTTTCCGGAAATTTTAACCCCATCAAAGACCCCGCTGGTGATTGTACTAGGTTTCCCAATATTTTTGTCCTTGATGTCATTTCTGTGGTGAAACTTAACAATGGAAATCCCGGACTCCGTTAACGTAGCAAGGTCACGAAATATTTTCGGGTCAATCCACGAAAGTATTCTCCACCCTTGATACCGTCTAAAAAGAATTTCATTACCTTCTTTCCCGTTTGACAAAACGCCAGCTCGTTTAAAAGTTCTAAGATGCTGTTCTATCTTATTTAAGTAGGACTCCCACCACCCTACGATCCCAACATCGTTACATTTTCCCAGCTTTTCTAGTACCGAGTAGTTGCTGTGATTCCTATGCAAAAAACTGTCAGCCTCATTTTTATCGTAACCGATGAAGTTTATTAGTGCAGGAGTTGTTATCTTTCGCAAGAAAAATCTACGATTTCCGGACAGGTGCAGACGAAATTCAGTGAACGTTGGTATCTTGTGACTGAAGTTAGCAGGATTATCCCTTAACCCAAGATTAATAAATCCAGTGTACAGGGTGTCTGTTTTACTAAACACAGTGTAATTGAGTTGCTGCAGATCCTGAAATGTCTCCAATGGCACTAATTTTAAAGGAGCGGAAATTTCAGATATATTCCCGCCTTTGTAAATATTACTTATTACCACCGCGCTTAAAAGTATTGATGCGCATATCCAGTTTGTCCAGGAAAGTTTTCGTCTGCTGGTCCAGACTGGGTCAACTTGGTCAAATATCACATCGAAGCTAGATATTGCAAGTTGTAAACATGACATAAAGCTGAATCTGATTTCAGAAGATCCAAAGAAAACCACAATGGCCTTCAAACCACAGAAACTGAATATTATTAAAACCCACGTTGTAAAGTCGAAAGCAGAAACTAACTCGTAGATAGACAGCTTTGAATTGAATGATTTCCCACAAGCTAGAAACGTAAAATCGTCGGTCTTTCTTACGATTGTAAGAAGCTCATCTGTTTCGAAATAAACTGAAGACTGTGAGAGCAAAAATCTTCTGTCACACGTCCATTTCTCTCCCTCTTCACTGGAACACTTGTCTGGTTTTCTTAAAATTGTCAGATTGGGTATTAAGGCTTTGAACAGTTTAATATCTTTCGATGATTTAACGTATTGATGAATAATCCATTTGTTTTTAGCAGGAAGATTTATTCTTTTGTAGGATTCCTCGATATTATTCATGGATATTATATGATTTGACACTTCTGTAAATGGTCGTACCTTTAAGCCTGGTCGAAGCCATCGAACGCCAATCGATATAGAGCAAGTATTTTCTTTTATATCAGTTTTTATTATTACCAGTCTACCGTTGGGGTGGTTTAACATGACAAGCGATATTCCAATATTCCAGGCCAAAACAGAATTGTGCTTGTTCGTAATTAAAATGTGAAATGATGGCCTAGTGTAGCTTAAAGTGTAAAGTTCAAACCTTCCAGAAGTTAACGCTTGAGAGTAAAACTGTTTGGGTATAAACAACCCACCCGACTGGAATATCAGGCTTGAATCAATCGTGTATGGCGGATAGTTGTACAGATGCGATTCACAACTACAATAATGTACGCACGTAAATAGTGTCATTAGATACAATAGCTCTTTTCTACGTTGCAGTCCAAGATGGGAATTATATTTTACTCTATAGTTCCTGCTGTCGTAATGGGAGAGTATCAATGGAACACCGTGTTCCATATTGAGGTTGGATTGTTGGTAGTTTATCAGGTGAACTACACATGAACTCATTACGGAGATAACGTTACTTACAATTTGTCCCTCCATGATCAATACCCGAAGTTTTTTGCAATGCAAATGTCACGCAAGCATGTCTAGTGCAAATGGGAACGTATTTTAAAATGCACGTGGAAGTTGATACGGAGAAATAAAACTCTAATTTACTGAGGCATAATTGGGTTTACATTCAGGTAAGTAAATAATACACGCAGTCTCCATGCTAGTTACTTATACGGGTAGCACAGTTAACAGGAAATCCTCTCACAGACACGACAAGCTAACCTGTCTCACGTGTAATGGCGCGCGCACTATAGTTTTGAAAAAAAATTCTTTGTTCAAGTTGTTTTCACCCTTGAATTTTGCAAGCAAAGAGTTTATTTATACAAACACTTGCACGGTTTTAAGGGACAAAAGCCACAACATTCCGAACAATTTATCATTTCCCCACGAGCAGAGAAAAAATAGGTGAATATGTATAAAGCTCTGTATACATTCACGCATGTAAAATCCATTTCTTGCTGTACTTGTAAGAAATGTATGAAACTCGAGATCCTAAAGAAAGGCTCTGTCACGTTTGATCCGCACGCATGTTTATTTTCAAAATCCTTAGAACTTTGCATCCCCCAATCAGCCTAACTCTAAGGCTTCGGAAACCCGAATAGATTAGATACACGTTTTATTACAAACTTTAGTTTTTTGCTAGGTATCCAAACTTTGTTTCTTCCTTAGGTAGGTATTCCTGGAAGGGAACCGAGAGGAAGTAAATGCCTCTTCTATAACTGGGGAAAAAATGAGTCTTTGTTGGTCCTGAACCTTTAAGGTCGATCCGCAGCTTTTATATTAGACTAGTGACATAAGCGGTTTAAAGTTGTCTACCAATTTTATCCAAACGCGGATGTTACTATTTGATGATACGCCGTGGATCCAAAGGAACTTTACTTTTTTTTCTTACATTTAATAAGAGGTTTCGACACGGTTTTTTAGAAAATGAATCATTTGGAAAGTTAGCTGTAACATTTACAAGTTTCACAACGTAGAATTTTAAATAAGTCTAGACTTCACCTTCTTATTACGGTAATAATGCTGTTTAAATTCCGGAAGCGTATACAGAATACTTATTAAATCGAATTACAATATGAGGTCCCAGTTCTTATGATTAACACAGTTGAACTACGGATTCCGAAATTATTCTTGGTTCTTGCCTGAAATTATGAGAAAAATAAAATTGTATAATCATAGACCAAAGAATTCCAAATGAGTTTATTGTATGCTCAAGAAGTTTCAAGCTAACTGTGTATTTCACCACACATTGAGACTTAATCAATCGAAATTACCAAATCAAAAATTCAGCCCATGTAATACTTGACACGTAAAGGCAGCGTGTCACTGTATGTTTGCTGTGTCAAGTTTCCGCGTCTCGTCAGAAGTACTTTGTTTAATGTCCTTGCTTATGTTTTCCTTCCCATTGTATAATTAATGATGAACTTTAGAATTTTTAGGCTCATAAACTAAGCGAAGCGTCAAAACGTATTCGGGTAGATTGTATTATTTTCCTTCCTGTATATCGTTGACATAGCAATTAACCCAATAATTTTTTTTGATGAAAAATCCCTTTAAATTCTGCGCTTAAATATTTTTTCAAAATATGCAGAAACATAAATTTCGAATAAAAGCAGTGGAAATTCAGTACGCTTTCCCAGAATGGAATGTTTAATATAAACTCATTCCATTTTCACATTCTTTTTTTTGTCTCGTTTTTTATAGCATGTCCATGTGTGAATACCTCCTTTACGCTCATCAAGTTAATGAACTGGCAGTTTGTATCCAAACAAATTTAGGTTCATGGTAGGTTCAACTTAAAAACGGTGTGATTTTTATGAACACGTTAATAATACAAGAACATGCTTGGCAGCTAGGCTTTATTTATTTAAGCAGATTTCAAGAAATGCATTTTTTAACGCAAACAAACTTATTTTTAGTCCTTTATTCAAAACGCGTACTGAATTTGCTAGAGGGAAAAAATATGCAGCGGGAATATTAGTACACAGCATAAACTTGTTTAGAAGTTTCCTATTAAATTCAGTGATAATTCGTCACATATAGATCAAATGACTTCCACAGAGCTGAAAGCTACATTTACGAGACAGGGTTAACTACTTGACATTGAATCTTTGAAAAACAAATGACACTGATTATGATAACAGTATTCGTTGGATGATTTCCCAACTGCGCGAATGTTAAGGTTGCTTTTCGTTTTTTCGGAAATTTCAGTTAAAAGAGGTCAAGTTTATCTCGTAGGATGTAGGGAGGGATGACATTTTGAAAACAGTTGATGTTTAAGCTAATGGATTCAATCAAAGTTTGTATTTGATTGTCGGTTATTAATGATAGTGATCCTTGAAGCTTCATCCACCAGGATACAAAACAATCATTACGTGTCTCATCTCCTCCTTAATTATGAAATTATGGGGTTATTGGTAAGGTAAAAAATGGCAAATATTAGCTATTGTATCCAGAAAGACAGAAAATATCTCTGGTAAAATATTACCAGTCCTGAAAGTTTGGTGCCTCATTGCATAGGAGAAAAAGTTTCTTGTTTAACTAAACAATGGCTTTAATTTGAGGCAGCACGCAAAAAATTGCTGTCTGGCTATGTTCATGTTTTTATAGAATGTTTCCTTTGTTATTGGTTCAGGATATTTTTGGTTTTCGTGAGTTTAGTTGGAAGGAAATAAATTCTGCATTGTAGCATACAGTTATATTCCTAATATAATTATTTTCGTACGTTAAATTTCAACTATAACTACAACCAAACTGAAGGCTTTCTAGTTGTAGATGAGCCTGGAAGTTTGCAGTACGTTAATCGGAGTAATCAGTGTCTTAGAGTATAGCTCACTCAGACAAAAAACATCAGGTTGGCACATATAATTTACATCTTCCACAAAGTTTACAGAATAACCTTCCCTTGTAGTTAAACCGACGTCTCCTGCCTTTACTCTTTTGTGTGGACTTTGCTTAAAAGAATGAGACCAAGTTTGATCAGAGAGAAGGTAAATAGTGGGCAATCGCGTGAATTGAATAACAGAGAATTCCTTATTAAAGGATATTAAAAGTTGAAGTTGCGCTCTTTTATTTATTGGAGGGTTACCCACCTTAAGACACGTTAAAATTTTCTGTATAAACATGGAGGTATCCCATTGATACCTAATATTATCCCAGGTAATATTAGGCTTATAGGAGCACGTAATGTGTCCAGCCGTCCGACCGTCTGATATGTGTATCAGGTGACGCGAAATGGTTGCCACCAAATGATTGATAGTCAGTCGCTTATTCAAGCTTAAAGTACTTTTTTTAATTGATTGCCAATTTCTTTCAAAGGTGTCTGGTATTCATTATGTATTCGTACTCAATTTTACGGATTGGGCATAAAAGGTATAAAAGTATTACGCTGACGTGAAAAGAGTGCGTTTCGTAACCAGCAAAAGAGGCATTTCTTACTTAGAAACGATATTGGGTGAAACTCCGAATTGTTCAGGATTTAATGTCAGTGAAAGCTTGCTGAAGGTATTTCTAAGTTCACTTAGTCACGTAAAAGCAAATGTGGGTTATACAATCTTAATAGAATGATTGTAAGCCACTTGCACAAGCTGAAAGAGTTTTTTTTATTAATTTTCAATATCAATTAAAGTCTTCTTTTATTAAGGAGTGTCAACTTCTTTATTGGAATGCTCTGTCTGTGTGTCTGTATGCGATTATCTCGGGAACGGGAAGACTTTTTCAAATTCTGTTTGCTGCGTCTTATTACTGATGGTCTGAAAGTGATCACTATTAATTTTGGGGTTGCTGGGTCAAACAGGTCACGCCGGAGAGCGCGCTTTGTGACTAATGAGGGGTGTTCGGCGTCGAAGTCACACAATTTTTGCGTCGGCCTGTGCGAAGAGGTTCACGTGTTACCACTACTCTCACCAGGCCGTCGCCCTAGCAGTCTTAACTTATTCACGTGAATTTCTCTATTTATGTGCACTCACACTAGCCACCACATTGTGTGGCGTCGAAGTCTCACAAAACGAATGGACCTCACATCTCAGGTCTCCCAGTGCGCTTCCACGAGATGTTCATTGTTAATATTTCAAAAATGGATTCTACTAACTGCTATCAATGGCACAAATATGGTAAGTTGACACTCCTTGGGTACACCCGTTTGAAACGGTTTATTCATATGCAAAATCAACATTAGAATTGGGCACATGAGACAAAAGGTGTTACGAGCAATTAGCTAAGAGTGCGTTTCGCTGTTTCCCCTCCGCTCGCCTTCCTTCCCACAAAACGCTCCCCTCCGCCCCTTTTCCCTCATTTCCACGCTGCCAAAACTCTCCCGCCATTTCCCAAAGCCTAAAAAAATGATTGCAGGCCTCGTGATGCCCTCCGCCTGTTCCTCCTCTCGAGACGCAAGTTGCCACGGAAGTTCCCACGCAGCTTCCTCCACCAAACAAACAAACGCCCACTTTTCCCGCCAACAAACATCTCCAGTCTTCTTCCCAACTCCTCCACACCTCCAAAATGAACTCCTCCAGGTTCTCGTGGCTCCTCCTCCTCCTCCAAATAGGCTCCGCCTTCTCCGGCCTCCCTCAGAAGTCACTTCAAGAGGCGCAGGTGCTGCTGGAGCACTGGGACGACTGGGCGAAGTCCTTCCGCCTCTCCTGGAGCTCCTCCCCCGC
>JAQGAC010001329.1:0-14403 GCA_034696585.1 Isotomurus maculatus | reverse complement strand
AGATTATAATGAATTCAATCCTGAATTCATAGGAATCTAGTTCAGACTAAAAACTATCGAACTTTAGCTCAAATGTTTTATTCAAATATTAAGGTAGTTAGGTTGACGGGAGAGATAAACTTAAGTTCCAAGTGTGATAAGGTACACTGTGTTTCACAAAGTCCGATATTAATAATTCGTTCCCAAGAATGTCCAACAACTCTTCTGTGAGTGTGTGCGCGTTTCCGAAGAAAGCTTTCACCTGCTTCCAACTTTGTGGTTAATATTTGCAATGTATGTATAATATTGATTGAGGGAGGTTAAAAATAATCCTGTTTTCAGCAGGGATACCTTTGAATTAGCATAAAATACATAAGTAATGTCTACAGATGGTGACCGGATTGATTGGGTGATATGTACCAAACCCTCTATTATGGAATATATCACTATATAGATACTTTGGAAATTTCAAATTGATTTACTTCGTTGAATCTTTTCGAGCCTCGTTGAAAGAACTTGAGTTCGTAAGAGTTATGAGTGTGCATAACTGAAGGGAAACAAATACAAACAAGTGTGTTGCTTTCCCTGGCTTTCTCTTCCGTCAAGTATACCTTCCTTGAGCTGAAGAGACCACAGCAATAGGAGAGTTACGCAGACCGGGATTGTGTACATATTATATGTGTGTGTAGCAGTATAAAGTAAGCTTAGATATAGGTAAGTACTTGTGTGTGAGTTGGCATAGGATAGTGAGGAATGACAGGTAGGGGTACTGCATGCTGTGTTTATCTGATGGCGTGTGTGTGTGAACAACTTGTGTTGCACTGTGCTAATATTGTGAAAGTGTGAGTGAAAGAATGTAAAGTGTGTGTTAGGGATTTGCCGTGAAGAAGGTTGAGACAAAGCAACGAAGTGATGCTGAATACTCATTGACTACTTCTCAGGATGGAGTAGTCAACTAATGGCACATTTTTCCCTGTTTAAGGGATGAAAGCTTTCTATATGAGACATATGAACACTGTCCTTAGCATGAGCCATTTCTAAAATATCACAAAGCCTTGTGATTTCCTTGAAAAGTGAAACGATTCGCCAATTGTACTTGGCTGAGCATTCCATATGAGAGAGCTTCCATTGTTTTCGAACCATTGAGCAAATGTCCCGACGCTCTCTGCTTTCCTGTGATCCTGATGGTGTTGTGGGATTCAGCATGTCGTGCTTGTTGGCTACCACAAGCACTGGAACATTATGCATGTCGCGAGAATCATAGATTTGATCCTTAAGGACTTTCAGCTGGTGAAAAGTGTCCAAGTTGGAAGCATCGTAGACGAGAAGGTAGGCGGAAGCTGTGCGAAGGGACACTCCTCCACTCCATTCCTCAAGGGAGTTCTGAGGAAACGAAGTCAACGGTGGCAAGTCCACAATCTTTAATTGATACACGCGATTGTCAAGCATAACCGTTCGGGTATGCACTACAGGCCGAACTGTCGAACAGTATTCTCCTCGAAAGGTATTCGTTGTGAATTGCTGAAAATGCACAAAAATACATTCCTCGTCAGTCTTACGTCACCCCGAGCAGAAATGGACCAAAAATGCAAAGACTTTTTGCGACTCCCATTCAAAGGTCATTAAATATTGTCCCCGAGGCTTGAATTTTGGAGTGAAAGCTTTCTCCCACTTCCTTTCTCACGCGTAGTTCATTTCGTATTAAGAATAATACATAATGCATGTCGGGGAGGCGAGAGGCTGGTGTGTATGCATGAACATTTCATGTATTTGTACAACCAACCTGTTAGAGTCGCAGCTCTTGTGGAGTCTTTCTAATAAGAATGTACAAGTGGAAAAACTTATAAAACTCTTCGTTTCAATTCCAATAACAATCCTTTTGGAGCAGCCTATCCTTTTTGTGCACGGGTAGCATCTCCCTTTTGATTAAACACACCCGTAATTCCACCTAATAAACATCATCCCTGAAAGGAACCGGGCATTCCCTCATTATTCATTCATAGCTTGAGAGAAAGTTTTTCCACGATTTAGAAGTATTCATTTTGCACGGATGGATGCATTTGTATCTCACTGGAGAAAAACTATTCTTCGTTTCTTTTTAGTGCTTTTCTTTCTACGGGGCTAATAAAGTGTGGAGGAACTCTGTGAGCCTTGTTATTGCAAAGTACACTCTACAAACTAATTGAAGAGGTTGTATGGAAACAGATTACGTTGTAAAAGCCTGTTACACGGTTTTATCCGGTTGAATAGGACTGGAAGGAAGGAGAAAGTGACTTACCTCAATCATGGAACTTTTTCCAACTCCAGATCCTCTGTGTGTGCATGAAAAGAGAGGAAGCTTAAGGAAATATGGAGCAATATGGGGATTGAGCCATTGGGGAGAAAACTTACCCAAGTACTACTATTTTAACCATATGCATTTTCAGACTTCATTCTTCTGCTGACGTCCAGCCTGTTCTTGGGAACTACAAGGAAGTAAGAGGAAATAACGTGAGAGATCTGTAATAATGGGGAAGAGCGAGTGGGACTAATTTGGGAAGGACTTACAAGTGATTCTCGTTGGAAGAGAGAAGAAGTCTTGAAACTGCTGGAGAGAGGAAATGAGGAGAAAAGTCCTTCCGGATGAATGGCGAGTGGGTCACTAGGTATTCTCAGAGATTCATGGAAATAACTTGGAAGCTGGGAAACACAAACTGACGAGAGAAAGAAGGAGAGAGTGGAGTGACAATGATGGGTTTGCAGTGAATGATAGACTTGTTGGTTGAGCTAGTCGTGTTTCGCCCTCGTGGCTTCAGACGTGAGCCCGTGCTGGGTGGGTTGCATATTCGCAATTCTGAGGTTTCAGAGGGATGATCGATTGTAAGGAAGAGATGTCCCCAACCATTTCTTGGATTAGGGAGAGTTCCTCAGCTCTCTCCTCTCAGGCTGTGTGTAACTCACTGGGTCGACTGGTTGTGCGGCAGGCAGCCTTAGGATTGTTCAGGATGATGATCATGAGTCTCGTAGGCATGCCGTACCACCTCCACAGGAAGAGTTGTTGGGAATCCGAGTGATACCAACACCACCCCTCTCTCTTAAATCGATAGTTTCGACCCGTCGTCCACCAACTATGCTCCTCTCCTCAAGAAGACCTGAAAGCCACACAACTTCCCACCTACCCAACGTTGTTCACCTACGAGAGATCCACTGACAGTGGTTCCTGACTACATCACCCGTAAGCCACTTCTCTCACCAAGTCCACTTTCCCTTCACCTTTCCCTTCACCAGTTGGGATCCGGCGAGTTTTTGCTCATCACCGATGATTATTGGCACCCGAATTCCAACGACTCTTTCGGACGCCTTGGGCAACATGAAAGATTGCATTATCCTCTTCCTACTCTTCCCATTATCCTCATCATTGACTTGTCTAAGGTCGCCTTTGTCTAAACCGAATCTCCCAGGATTATGAGCCTGTTTATGAGCACCAACTTCCAAGGTCACCTCACGGAGAAAGTTCTTTCATCATCGCCTCCTAATTCAATCTTATTTTAATTACCGACCCCGTCCTCTTCAAAATCAAATTAGTCCTGAATTTATGGGTGCCCCTTACCATTCTGCCTCCACAAACTCAATTAATTATACATCCATGAATCCTCTTCCCATCATCCACCAACCGAAACATGCCAAAAGAACACAAAGCGGGCCAAAAAGGCAAACGCCAAGGGCAAAGGCCTCTCCCACCGCCACCGACAGTTTACCTCTCTACTCAAATTTCATCTTTCTAAAAGTGCAAAGATGAAATTATATTTGCCCTCACTAATTAAATATCTCCCATCGATTGAGAGCGCGATGACGCACACATCTTGTTTACTTTCATCTCAGATGGAAGAATTCAGGTAATCATCGATGAGCCAGAAACTTCAAACAGACATTTCATACATTAAGATGAGAGGAGACTCTCGGGCTTCCAAAATCCACCGCACCACCACCTCCACTACCTCTCGCAGCTTTAATCCCCAAGTTAAACTCATTTTTCTCCGTCCAAAGTCCCATCGCTCCATCATACACAAACTCATTTTTCACCGTTTCCTGAAAACCAAACTGCGATCACACAGCCTTCCACCGACCACCACACAGTTATTCCTCCTAATACATTTAATTTTAGTTTCGCCAACATGTCTGATTGATGATTGCTCCACTTGCCTTTTGACATTGCTTGCTGCAACCTCGCAGAGACCTATTTGCCAGTCTACGTTGCATTCTTAGCAAAATCCTTTTATCTCGAATTCCCTGGAATATCAAATACCTCAGCACTTTCTCTCAGAAAGAACCTTCGTATAAATTGTACAGGATGGAATCTCTAAGTGATTACGGAGTCCATCTTTCCCCAGCTAAAAGTACGCGGAGCTAAGAAGTTACTCAGACACAGATGTGGTAATTAAAAGACTCAGGATGCCGAGGGATTCATGTGTGAGATGGTAAAACAGTGGTAGCGTGTTAACAAGTGTAATTACCCTAGATTAGAGGACCATCATGGGGAACTGTATAATAATAGTCTGAAGCGGTTGGAAGTGCTTTCTCCTGGCAGGAGCTGCACGCGAACCGCAAAACGGGAGGGGAATGTGAGATTTCTGGGCTGAGTGAGGGCTGTCGTCGATTTGTGGAGACACTTGATTGTGTGTAGGCAGGTGAATTGTAGTAGGTGAGTTTGAGTAGTAATTGTTAATAATTGGAGGAGAGAATAGGTGAGTATAGAGAGAAGGAAAGAACTAGAGATATTGATTGGAGGAAGGTGGAAAGAGAGCGAGATTAAGGATGATGATGGTGGTGTATATAATAATATAGTGGTGAGGGACAAGTAGAGTCAAGTGTGTTAAGAGTAAACAAGGAGAGGAAGGAAGGGAGTGAAAGCGAATGTAAATTATGTGAATGTCTATAAGGAGCCCGGAGGTGTGAGTGTCGGTGCACGGTATTATTCTCAAGAATCCTTTTGTTGTCATCTGTGGCTGGCATGGGCACAATGGCAGAGAGGAGAGATCTAGCGAGACGCGATGTCTCAATGGTGAGAGTGACTGTTTTATCTCAATGTATTGTGGTTGTGGCTGCTCACACCTCTTCCAGCCTATAGGGATGAGGATGGCGATGGAAGGTGCAAAAATCAGAGTAAATTAGGTAGAGAATGTAATTAGCCGGTCAAAGCACGAGTAAAAGCATAAGTTTCCCAAGTTTTGAGTCACCACGTGTTTCTAATCCAACAGAGTTAAGAATAGGCATCCGTTTCAGACAGATTTCATCCTATTTTTAGAGGCCTCATCTTGCCTTTCATTTAGCTTACCACTCGTTCACTCTGTCTTATGCAGCAGTATGGGCCAACTTAGCAAATTGACGTGAAGACTCTTACCACAAATATAGCGAGATTGTGAAGGAATGTATGTAAATATATGTGTGTGAATGATATCTTCCTCGCTCACCAACCTCAACTCCTCGTCTGGGTATACTCCATTTACTCACAAACCACCATAGTCTTTTCAGCCCTATTATTTCCCTTTCAACATTTCTATCAACATCCACATTAAACATTGGATTAAAGTCTTCTGGAGAAATTACCAAACATACCTCATGTCTTACCGCACACTTTCTTCACCTCGTCGCATCATCTCTGCTATCACCAGTTCGAGTCAATTTCCGAAATACGAAACGGACAGAAGTTGAGCTAACACTCCCATTGTTCCCAACACTTGCTCAATTTATCATAACCTAGGTAAGTCCCTGTGGGGAGGTCAAAGTGCAGGCAGTTTCTCTCAGCGGTGCAACACACCCAACAAATGGTCGTGGACTTAAGTGGTCACATAACTCTGTGCAGCTTCGTTGACTCGTTATTCTTCAAGTCTGTGACATACTTGTGTATCTCTTTACTTTCTCCTTAGATTTTAGATGTTGTTAGATGAGTGATTTGGAGTATGAAAGAAGACTCTGGCCTCGAATTAAAAATGCTTTCCGTGTGCTGGTCGCCTTCACCTTCTCTCATGTTGGAGTTTGTGGCTTAGTCGTTGGTTATATGATTTTCGGAGCTTTTCTCTTCCAGTAAGTGCTTTCTCCGCAAAACTTGACTAATAACTTGACGTCAAAACCTGTCATCCACTTATCTCTCGTATCTCCAAATTTCAGGTTGATTGAGAGCCACGAAGAACACGCAAAACTAGCTGAAGTGAGAAGGATAAGAGAAGAAACTGCGGAAAAACTTTTGAACATAGTTCTCATGCTGAACACCTTGAACGAAGTAGGCGATCCCTTTAATTGAATTCCTCGTACATTAAGAACTTCATCTCGAGGTCAGAAAACTAATAATGATGGCGGTTGTTCTTGACACAGTCGGAGTTCTTCAGACTGGCTAATTTGGAAATATCGAATTACACTTCGGAAATAGTGACTGCAATTAACGATGGATATGAAGGTGAGCCGAAGAATGCTCCAGGATTTAGTAATACGACAATTCCATCGGAGGAAGTTCCATGGGGCTGGTCGAGTGCATTCCTTTATTCCCTCACAGTCATTACTACTATTGGTGAGTCTTGTGTGGAACCCGCTTCAGTAGGTTATTATCACTTTCTCCCCATTTCTTTCCAGGCTACGGAAATTTGGCACCCAAAAATCCTTGGGGAAAAATTACCACTATCCTTTACGGCATTATAGGAATGCCTCTTTTTCTATTGTACTTATCAAATATTGGAGATATCCTTGCTCGAGGTTTCAAATGGACGTTTGCCCGGTGCTGTCAGTGCAAGTAAGAGAGGATCCATAATTGATTCACACAGGTAGAACATATTGGTGTATATTTCTGTCCAGATGGAATTGTATAAAGCCCAAAAGGTACCTTGAGGACGGAGAGTTAGAGGAAGACATGCCTCCTGAGGAGGAAGAGCAAATTACTGTCCCTATTTCACTGTGCCTTGCATTAATGGTCGGATACGTGTGGGGTGGAGGTCTTCTCTTTGCCAAATGGGAGAACTGGGAAGTTTTAGATGCATCTTATTTCTGTTTCATTAGGTCTGAAATTACGGATACGACATGTGTAGCTTCCTAACTTTATTTTAATGCTCTTGTTAATGACTCTTTCAGTCTTAGCACTATCGGCTTTGGAGACTTGGTTCCAGGAGACGCCGTGTACGCTGAAGGTCCGTCGGATGCCATCCAACTATCTTTTGTATTCTGCTCCTTGTACCTTCTACTTGGAATGGCCCTCATCGCCATGTGCTTTAACCTTATGCAAGAAGAAGTACTCGCCAAAGTTCGTGTTTGTGGAAGTCGCCTTGGATGTGCACGCTGAAGACTCTCCTAGGAAGCCCAAGTATTTTCAGGAAGTACGAATTCAGGTGACACACACGTGTGTGTACCTTCAATATAATGCTCACTAAATTGTACTGGATATTACACCTATGTATGTATTTAATCCACGCTAGGCTTTACTCATTATTTTGTATGATGGAGGAGAACTGTATGTATTATTATGTTGTCTGTTTCCTCTGCTTCTTCGTGACCATCTCATCAAAGTCATACAGAGAGAGAGAGAGAGAAGAGAGAGACGGTCCTCCTTAATTCATTGTAACGACCGATCTCCTTTAATGTTGAATGTATTCTGGTAGTCATAAAGGCTTTCTCAGCTTTAGAATTGATTGTAGTTTAACAATTTTAAGTGTATTTCGACGTTCATCTTGACTGCCAGATTTTTTCACCACCATGCTATACTTGTTTTGTATCGTGACTCCCTTCATTCTACTGCATTTAATGGTATTAAGTACACTGTTCATTATTCTGTTTGCATCTGATGTTGTGTTTGTATGGTGAATAAAGCGAAGGAGCGTGAGTATCAATCGAAAAATGTTTCCGTGCTCCTCATGTCCTCGCCTAATAATACGAAGTTCTGTGTTGCATTATACATACATATATATGTGTGGGTTTTGGGGTTTGGTACAAAACTTTTGCATGCATTTCTCCAAAGCCTGGATAAAGACGAGAGTTCGTTCTAAGGAAATGGAGTAAAGAGATGTGGAGAAAGTGTGTTGATCAAACAAGAAGTCAAAAGCGATAGGGTTTTTGTAGCAGAATGTCTCATGAATCGGATTATAGGAAGGAAGAAAGAGGGAGAAAGCCGTAGGACTAGTGGAGCAGTCTTTCTCCAGTCGTAGAGATAGTAAGTAAGAGCAGAAACGGTCCACGTCCTTACACACACACTAAGTGAATAGGGATCGATCGAACATCTCGTGTCAACTCGAGATTGCGCAACCCCCACAGATTTTGCTTTCACTCTCAAACTCATCACCACCTCCCTTTATATTCCCAGCATTTCACATGAAACGCAAATACCCTGGGTTCCTTTTAATTCACCTTTAAGTACGACTAAATTTGGGAGTTGTTAGTGAAGCTAAGTTCACAGGCAGCAGTGGTTTGTTGGTTGTGATAAACTTTCTGGATTGTGACTTGATTGATTGTGGAGATATTTGTGAGCCTGTGACATGGATAACTTTCCCCCGGAATCTCTTGGGACAGATGACTTGGTAACTGAGGGGATAGTTGTGGGAATGAGATGAGGAGGAAGACATCCATCAGTATCGAATATCGAAAAATAGAAGATGTGCGAAGCTAGACGATGTTGTTTGTCGATATTTTCGGTGTGCATTGCCATAGTAGTTTACATAGTTTTGGGTGCTGTGGCTTTCTTCTTTCTGGAAGGACAGTATCAAAAGACACAGAACATTGTTGCGAAGGAAAGTGTCAGTTTTCACGAGTTGGACACCATTCGCAATCACACAGTACAACGGCTATGGTGAGTCTGGGTTTCTTGTGTTTGTTTTCCTCAAAGAGTTTTCACTTTCCTGTTGTGTGAGATTAGTTGAAGGATTATTTTGTGGTTTTGTCACAGGGCTTTGACGATGGAACTCAACGTCTTTTATGAGTCCAATTGGACACAATTGGCAGAACTGGAGTTGCAGAAGTTCCAGGAAGACGTATTAAGACATCTCTTTCCTTTAGACGAAGCTGACACTTACCGTCGTGAGCCATTTTATAACTACGGCGATGACTCGTTTGAAAACTTTCCTGCAGCTATTTTGTACTCCTTGACGTTAATTACGACCATAGGTAAGAAGCTGGAATTATTTCGAATGAGTGAAACGATGGCGTTTACATGTACATGAGTGTGTTTGCAGGTTATGGGAGCGTAAGCCCGAAATCTTTACCTGGACGCATTTTAACAGTATTCTATGCAGCAGTTGGGATTCCATTAACTTTGTGCTACTTGGCTACGGTTGGAGATTTTCTTTCCAGATGTGTCCGCAGTATTTACTCGAAGATACGAGTGAGTCTATTCTCTCGACGCATATTTATTTGTAGTTACCTCCCGAGTCTTGAGTCGTTAAGCATTCGATGATCTTTTTGCAGAGAAAGGGAGGCTGTGGGGTTCCAATTCCTGTGTCGCTGATTTTGGTATTCTTCTACTTGTGTGGGGGTGCCGGAGTATTTTGGTGGTTGGAGGGATGGCCATTCGTTGACGCAGTCTTCTTTTGCTTTGCGTCTTTAGCTACGATTGGGTTTGGAGGAATGTTGGATCCTCGTCTATGCAAACATGTAAATAGTCATGAGTCCATGAATAATGAAATCGTGGTTGATTTAATGGCGGCTTACAGTGTCAGATGGCTTGTTGTCAGGTATCTTTACTGGTTTCCTCCGTCTACATCTTGCTGGGCATGGCGTTGATTTCCACAGTTTTCAATTTGGTTCAAGAAGAAATCATCCGGGGAAAGTCAGGTCGAGGCCGACATTACCATCGTCCCATTTCCTGACTTAAGAATAACAAGGATTTGATGCCGCAGCAGGACAATCACATTGGACTGCAGCATATTACTCTTGACGCTACTAATTCATCTCTTGTAAGTAAGCTAAAACTTCATTCATAATCTACTCTTCTTAAGATTTCGTGATAGTAGGTATTAACGTGTATAAATGACTTGCAGGGCGATGAGTACTTCGTACCCAAGAGCATGGTGACAGAATTCTTTGCTCCGCAACCAAATGTCGTAGAAATGGCTACTCTTGGGAACAATATGAGTTATGGTTGTGGTTCAGCCACTCTGCCACGTCCATCTCGTTCGAAAACTGTAACTTTTGAAGATGAAAAGATGAGCAAAGAAGCTCCTCCTGACGTCTTCATGTAAACCAATGTCACTTTCCAGTCTCACCATCAACTTCATTCGAAATTTAGACTTTAATAAGGATAAATCTAAACCTTCCTGATTTACTTAAACTTAACAGTAAACTGTAAACCCGTCCAGACTTTCGTTTCCTCACAGCTAAATCTTTAATACCAATATAACACCGTACAATATTCCATTTATTATAGTGTTTTATTTGTGTTGTCAACATTGAGACTGTAGTCCTTAATATCTTTTGTCCATAGTGTGTGTTGTCTTTCCGAATTTTAGAAATTCCCTTGTCTCCTGCTCCAGTTTAAAGAGCAACCTACGTGAGAAGTCCTTACCTTCCCTTTTGCCAAACCAACTTTACCTCGAAAAAATAGAAAAACGCTCAAGTACACTTTTAAGTACTTGCCACATGAAACACCAGCGATTTAAGTATTTTGAAAAAACATTGGAAATTTTTTACTCCCACTTTTCATGAAATTAAACGTGCTAAAATAATGTGCTACGCGCTTGAGATTATCTTTCTAGACATGATTCTCATAGTCAAGTTTGACATAATTAGTTACATATCGTAATCGTAGGTATTCACATACGCTAGAGTATTTGTTCTAGCAGTGAAGAGTTGGGACGTAACTTTACGTGAGGTTTATCAATAGTATTTTAGATACTCTTAATGTTAACACACTTCAATATTCGCTGTCAGTGTAGAAGTTTCAAATAGCAAAAAATAATACTTGTCAGTACTTGTCACGTCTTGCACTTCGACGCTTATTGTAGTGAGCTTCTTAAACGAAGTAGGTAACGTCAAACTTCCTTCAAGGGAGTCTGTAAGAGAATAATTTTATGAAGACGCTCTGTGAAACTATAAACTAACATAATGTTGAAGACGAGAAGTTTCACGGTATCGGTGAAAGTTACTTAAAGCAAATCAAACTATACAACCACACACACTTAATATGAGATTGTCCTATTGATAACTTTCAATTTGATAACTTTGCAGAAAGACTCGAGTAAATGGATTGTTTGTTAAATGGATTACTTGTGTGCGTGTTATTTGTTGTAAGCTTTTTCAAAGGCACATTATTAAAGGCTACGCATATTATGAGTTGTGAAGCATTTTGGTAGTTTGGAAGTTTGGTGAGCCGGATGTGTTTATTGAGAAGGAGAAAGATGATGAAGAAAGTTTCAGATAGCTGATTCCGCTTGGAGAGTCGAGGGGAGCGTGAAGAACTCGGAGACGTTATTGATCGGGAGAAATCTCCAGGATACTTTCACGATGTGTATAGGGACACCCATGCGGGCGAGATAGGTGAGGTTGCTTTCTTCTGCAGTCCATTCGTTAACACGAAGCCGTAGGTTTAGGTGGTGCATATCGATTTAATGATGGCAGGCCGGTTTTGTAGTATACAAAGTCTTTTAACAATAATTTTACTAGAAGTTGCTTTCATGTTAGCGTTTTGGGTGGGAGATTACTTACCTCCACTTTTTGGACGTTCTACAAAACCCTGTGATGTCACCAATTCCTCCATTGTTAGAAAACTAGTGCAAAAGGTAAGAGTATATTTCAGAAAATTGAAATCAATTAATTGTCTAGTGTTAAGATTTTAGGTGGTTGATTGAATACAACTTTTGTTAAAGTGTAACACATATAGGGTTTTTGGTTTTATGCAGAATTGGGCTCCTATTCTAAATCGCTATGGAGTCTCTCTCCCTGTCGATTGTCCACTTAATCTTTCCCGTGACCTACATGGAATCCGAGAATCCATTAAAAGTACCCGTTCTTCTCACTGGCAATGCTTAAAGTGTGGGAAGAAGTTTTACTTAGAACGCCACTTAGATATTCACATCGAAAGAAGACATTCAGAGCTCATTAACCATGTAAGCAAACATTTCGACCATTAAGTAGATTGTACCACAGAAACAAATATTGGTCAATATCAGATCACTAATGTTTTGTTGTGTCTTATGCAGGCAGAAGACTCCGTGTGTTTCGGCCAATATTGTGACGTGATGCGGTGTGATGTTTTAATGTCCAACTCGTTCCTGGACGAAGATTCAAAGTCCACAGACATTTCTATATGGACTCCAATGACTGGTGCTGCATCCCAATCGAAGACTCAGTCTTCAAATGCCAGTCCCGTGAATCGTCACATAGGACACAATCACGGAAAGGCAGTCCCACAAGACAACGAAGACTCCAGCAAGAACCAAAGCAAAGACAATGATCCTCCCGTGGATTGTGACGAAGCTCACTTCGCCAATTTAAGAGAAAAATGTGCAGACTTAGTGTGGAATTGTCTTCAAGGTCTAATTTCTATTCTGGATGCCAAAGATTTCAAAGCCATACAAAGTAAGATTCGACTTTTTCAAGTAATTTAAAATGTAGCCGAGTTATTTAATTCCTGATGGCGAACTTCTATTATAGATGAGCTAGAATCAGTAAGCTGTTCGTATCTCTCGTGTTCTCGATACGGCGACAAGTGTTGTTCATCAAACTCCAAAGTTCGAGGGAAGCTGAGACCGTTTTTTATTGTTTTTGGATCGCTGTTTATTTCTCTCTGTCTTGCCTTGGCTTACTACTTCACATGGATTTACACTCAAGAACAAAAGTAAGCTCCAAAACTTTCCCTGCAAACAATAAGAATCATGAATCTATGCGGCAACTTATTTATGTCCACAGTGGGGATGACGCCATTTGCTACGATGACATGGTCATTCAGCCTCCTCAAGAAATAACGAGTTTGAGAAAAACCAAATCCCTCGTTAACAGAACTACTCATCTATGACCAAACAACTTTGTAGCAATCCTTCCGTCGCGAAATGTATTGTTTTCGTCATGAAATTAAATATTTGGTTTCATATTCGCGATTCCCTGACGATTCGAATTTTCACATTCAATTACCAAGTAATTACAACTCAACCGTTTCCTATTTTCAAGGGTGTTAAGGTGCATGCAGAAAGAGAACATCAGGAACTGAGTTCGTTTAAAGTTATTTTAATTTTTTCAATGAACGGAGAAAAGCAAATCCTACGTCCACAGTTAAGCCATCCTGTACTTCACACGTATGTCAATCATCACACCACAACGGCTGCGTTAAAACTAACTCTTGATACACAAGAACTAAATAATATCATGGAATGCAATTTCCTATTTCAGGACTAACATTAGTTTTTTTAAGTATTCTTGAACCACAATACACTTTTTCTTACTAAGAAACATACACACTAGCGAATGAAAGCAAGTTGGAAATATAATCTTGATTTGGAAGCGAAAGAACTAAAATTAAAAAAAAAACATGGCAAATAGATTTACTTTAGGAGCAACGAACACTTCTATGCAATTCAATTCATGTAGATTTTGGTACAATCACATCCCCACAAAAACACACGTTTCGGCTGAGCCTGGGTTAACTAATATTAAGGCCCAGTCAAATATAGGCTAAAGAAAGTACGAAAAATGGGGAAATTCCTTTAAAATAAAAAAATGTAAGATTTGATTAAGATATGAAGTACGAAGTAATTCGTAAAAATTGCTTCTCTTTGGTACGTAGTATCAGCTCAAAAACATGTAATAATAAAAAACACGATTTTACATCAGCTCTCTTGCAATTAACTGCTAATGCGTCTAGATCTCGACTTCCTGAAGTTCATGGGGTTCATCTGAAGTATTACGCGTGAAGATAACTCATATTCATATTCATAGTTCATAAATGAAATCCCACAGAGCATCAGCCAAAAGTGAGTTCTAAAAAAGAAAGATGCACAGTAATGTACACACGTAGTTTCCTTGAAGCAGAAAGTATGTTCAAGCACCTCAAGTGTTGCGAGTCCTCGTCTCAGCTCTCCTCCTCAGCTTACTAACTTTCTCATGAGAATGCATACCTACTTACAATACCGTTGGACGAAGTTTAATTCAACAGTAACAACTGATTAACAAACTCTTCTCTGACATTACTGGAAAATTCATCAAGCAAAACTCCTTTATTGAATCCGGTTGTCACAGCACAGCATGCCAGCAGAGCAGATCTCTATATAGTAAGCTTCACTCGTAAGTTGTTGGCGTGTTACCCATGTGTCGTGTGACGTATATTGGACGGATTTGTTCGACTTGCGAGCTAACACAGTTTGTTCGACTTGCGAGCAAACACAGTTTGTTCGACTTGCGAGCAAACACAGTTTGTTCGACTTGCGAGCAAAAACAGTTTGTTCGACTTGCGAGCAAAAACAGTTTGTTCGACTTGCGAGCAAA
>JAQGAC010001328.1:0-14409 GCA_034696585.1 Isotomurus maculatus | reverse complement strand
GGCCTATCGCTCGTTGCCCCATAACCAGCCGGCTTGGCAGTTTCGGGCGTACATTCCACAAGGAATTTTGCAGAAGGTGGATCCGTTTCGCAAGCGTGACCATCAATTTCAGAGTTACAGACGTAGCACTTGAGGGCTAAAAAGAATGTATTTTTTTGTTACTTACTTGGGATTGGGATTTTGGGGTGCATTTCACTTAATTAGTTCTTACCATTTCCTGTAGCCAATATTCCGAATAAGCCGATGACACACGCCAATAGGTTGATATGGGCTTTCATGACTGCCTGAAGTCTGAGGAAACTAGTCTAGAAACCGTCGACTCCGTCAATAAATGAGTTAATTCACTGCCTAAAAGAATCTGTGAAAGTGACTTGAACTACAAACCTCAATTGTCTTGTTAGAAATTGAATTACCACTAATGTTTCAGGCTTCTCCTAATTTGGTTATACTGGTCATGGCTGGACTGGACGTCTCTGTACATATGGAGAGATAAAGTAACCCTGAATGGGTACGATGGATCATCATGTACATGGTTCTAACAGTAGAATTAGAATGGTAATTAACTATCGATTTAGAAACATGTTAACATACCAATACTACCTATACCAATACTCCAAGAAAACTGCAGACACTTGCTTGTTTGTAAGGACGGGTATGAACCTGTTTCCTATATTCATAATATTATTGCTTCTTATTAATAGACTGGCAGAATGCAGAAAGAAAGCATGTCAACCGTGCTTTTTCATAGCTGAAAAAAATTCCAATATCTCAACATTCCCGATTACGAAAATCTAGGGAGCAATATAAAACATGATGACAGCTCATATTACTCTATCAAACGCATACGTAAAAAGTATTTTTAAACAGAAATCGATGCAATTTGTGTAAACCTTTGTCTTCCTGAGCTGACCTATATTACAGCCATACACTACAGAATAGAATGTAGTCAATGTGTTGTGAATGTAAACAGTTCGTTCCCTCAATCTCATCCATTGCCATCTATTTACGTCTCACCTTTCCCCACCTAGTTGACCACTTAAATTGCTATTTTCTTTCCACTGGTGAATAGGGCAGCTTCATAAACGATTTTAAATGAAAGTAATTAAAAACAGTAACATAAAATTGACCACCTCTGTGCTCAAAAAATGAAACTTTTTCTCGGAAACTTAAAAATTAGGGTATGTGAGACGAGTTTGAATTTGGCGGTGTCGGAGAGAGGAAGCGTCATTGACTAAGGAGGGGAGGTTGAGAGCGTAGAAAGAAGAAAAAGGAGTCGGCTGAGTCGTCATTTTCTCACAATCCAGCAAGCATAAGGGAGAAGTGGCGGCACTCACACACTACGGAGGGACACTCTATTCGAGTAAGTTGTGTTTTTGTCGACGACTAGCTGTAAGATATTCGACGAGTCGACGACTGTAGACACTGAAGCTGAAGGTTGGTTACGATAATAATACAGAGTACAAGGTGTACATTTTGAGGGGGTGGTCTAATAAAGATAAGTTTATTTATGAATAGGGGAAATGTCGGCCCCAGTGACGACAAGAACTGGTCGACGCGTGGTGCCCACACAAGCAGCAGCAGCGGCCGCAGAAAGTAAATCGGCGACAAGCACTTCAAGTAGTGGAACTGGAGGAGCGACCTCAGCGACTCCCAATAAAGGAGATGGGAGTGGCAGTACTCCGAGTGCTAGTGGCACTGCAGGAAGGAAGTCTATGAGAGCCTCAGCAAGAACTGCAACCACGAAGGTGGATGAGAAAGAAAAGGGGAAAGGTAATTTTCAATAAATATTCGAAATTAAATAGTACTTCAAGTCTGAAGGGTTTTGGAACTATAGCGTTTATGATTTGGTTTAGAATCTCCGAAAGCAAAAGAAGCCCAAACGCGTGTTGCAACAAGGAAGGAGACTCGTGCGTCTACTGCAGCACCTAGTACTCCTGTCGTTTCTGCTACTCCTTCAGAAGCTCCTAAGAAACGAGGAGGTCTCAGGAACACACGTCAATCTTCAGGCTCTGCTGAAGAATCCGCTGAAGATGGGGCTGGAAGTGCAAGTGGCCCACCTGCGAAGAAAGCCAAGGCTGCTGCACCTGAAGCTGTTCCAAAGGGCAAAGCTGCAGCTGAAAAAAAGAAGACCAGTGATCAGAAAGAAGTTGCTCCAAGTTCTCCTGCGAAAGCAGAGCCAGTGAGCAAGAAAGGCTCGGTTAGCCCTGCGAAAGTTCCTGAAACCAAAGACACTCCTGAGGTCGAACAAGAACATGAACATCATGAGTCAGAGACAGATGAACATCAACATATGTCAGTGGATGAGCATGGAACGCCTGTGATGGCTGCTGGAAATTCTGGTGGAGTCTCTGTAGAGGATGAACATGATCACAGTGATCTTCTCATTCAGAAGGATGCAGGACGTGAGAACAATGCGGAAGCAGAATCTTCTGTGCTGGACACTCAGATCATACATGTTGACTCGGACAATAGAACTGCAGCTGATTTAATAGAAGCACAAATGGCTATTCTTCATCATTCGGAAGGTAATTTGGAAGAACATCTCAATCAACAGCAGCAGCAAATAACTGTGCTTAGTGGACAACAACAACAAGATCTAGCTGCTGCAGTACAATCAGTGATATCAATCGGTACTGTCGGACAGTTGTCTGCTGACGGAAATACTGTTGTTGTAGGGATTGCGGATATTGAAGGGCATGAGGCTTTGAAAGACGGGGAAGGAATGGAAAACCCACCGTGGAACGAGCAAGGATGTATAGTGTGCAACATTGATCTCTCTTTGGAAGATATGACCAATCCAGCTGTGAAAAATCACGAAAAGATGAAGGAGTTCTTCCTTGAGTTCTTTTCAGTTGGAGATCAAATCAGTATGGATGACGAGTCCACTTTTCCATTTTGTATGAAGTGTGCAGAAGACATGGAGAGTCTTATGGGAATCAATCATAAAATCGAGTTTATGCACAAGCAATTTAACAAGGTCCGAGATGCTTTAGCGAAGAAGGCTATCAAAACCTTCTTGGTTCGGACTAAACCCAACTGTCTCGAGGAGGACGTAAAGGCAGAAAGTTACGGATACATGGACGAAGAACACAAGAAACCTTTTAAAGAACAGATGTTCAATCGTAAGCTTCATTCATTATATTTATAAAAACTTGAGTAGTTTTGGGTTTAGGTTATCTCATTGAGTGAATAATCTTCTAATTGCAGTGTGGAGAAGTCGTTACGAGTTAGTGCAACCAGGACCTAAGACACCCGTGATGATTCGCTCTATGGACTCTCGTGGAAGAGTGACAGTAGTTCGCCTCAATAGCCAAGGTCAACCCATTCCTGACAAGTTCGGAAGCTTGAAGCGGTTCTCTGGAGCAGATATGCCCATTTCTGGATTAGGAAGGTTAGTTAGTCAGCCAAATCTGTGAACATTGTAGTGTGAGACTCTCAAATTAATTTATAACTCTATTTCTCAATCTAATGGACTTAATAAACTGTGACTATTTTTTATACTGATCTAATCTGTCTTCATTCGAACTTTTATTTCATTCCATACAGAATTGTCCAAACAAATGGCGGCGAAGACGATGGAGCTGAAAGTGGCAACTCCATCGACATTTACAAGTGCAATGAATGTCCGAAATCTTTCAACACGAAGATCATGCTCGCCTACCACTCGAGGATACACACTGGAGAACTACCATTCGAATGTGATTTATGTGGCAAGGCATTTTCGGTTCCTCATTACTTAATGACTCACATGAGGTCCCACACAGGGGAAAAACCATATAAATGTGACGAGTGTGGAAAAGGATTTGCTCAACGTGGAGGACTTGTTACACACGCTCTTGTCCACACTGGAGCAAAGCCGTATTCTTGTGAGGTGTGTGTGTGATTTTATGTTCTACTTCTTAAGTATCAATAATCGTAAAAGACAGGCAATTTTTATTAACTTTTCTTTCAGATTTGTGGAAAATCTTTCCGACAGAAGTACCATTTGACACAACACATGTTGATTCATTCTGGAGTTAAGCCTTTTAAATGTGACCTTTGTGGCAAAGACTTTAATGTCAAAATGAATTTAAGGGAGCATATGCGCCGGCACACTGGTGATCGCCCTTATAAATGTAAGTAGATTTTCTTAGTTTCGTAATATCTATGTTTTGTCTCCAATTATTTCGAAATTATTTGACGTGAACTGAAACTTTTGCAGGTCCGTACTGTACTACCATTGGTTTCTTCCGAAAGAAAATGCTGAAAGAGCATATAGTTAAAGCACACCCTCAACGGCCAATGCCTGTAGAATTGATGGGCGAATCGGAATCTACTGTTGCATCGAGTTCTGCAGCTGCAGCAGATTCTAACGATTCTTCCCAATCAGCAGAAGAAGGCCATGAAGAAGTTAACGAAGAAGAAATGGAGGAAGAAGACGAAGAAATTATGGACACAGAAATTGAAGACCCTGAAGCAGTGTCTACTCAAATGACTAAAATAGAAGTTGATGGCTGACACACTAGAAGCAAACAATATTATCATTACGATTGACTACGATAATTTTAAATGCATGTTGGTTCATGTTTGTATGTATGTATGAAATGTTCTAGATTCCTTTTGTTAGTATCTTCAGTCTTTAACTTCCTTGCTTGACTCATGCTATTGTAAGTTCGATTTTATGATTAATGATTCAATAATATAATGATGACACATGTTCAACTATAATTTCATATGGATGCATAGTTGATTTATTTTACATTCATATCACGATATGTTATCTCAATTAACTGAAACAATAAAATACACTTTTAAGTCAGTTGACTGGACGTACAATTACAACTGAGGTTCTTCAACCATCACAAAACAGGGATAAAATTGTACCAATGCACATAAAATACACATGGCATCGTCACACACAGTAGAAATGGTATCCTATACACACACGAGATTATAATTTCGTGCAAATTCACATAACTTAAAAATCCTTAAGCTGATAACTTAGCAATAATCATCAATAATGATAACAATACTCTCTCTGGAAAACAATTTAATTAGCATATAAAAGTACTAGTTTGGCTGCATACGAAATTTTTGTTCCAAAAAAGTCTGAAATCTATTAACACTGGCTTTGGCTGAGCCTATGCTGACGCTATCAATTTTAGGCAGGTATTGTGAGATCAAAACATGCATTAACTTCTGAAATTGTCGACCATATGCGCGGTATAAATCATCAGACATGAGTTCAAGAAGGGTTTGAATCACAACCACAGTCACTTCTGGTTGGGGTTCTGAAAATATTAACGATACATAGGCTTTGTCAATTACTGAAAAAATTGTGAGCCAGACTTGTACACTTACCAAGTTTCATCATCTTAGAGAGAATTTGCCACAACCCACCGATTGTAAAGAAAGATGTTGGCTCTCCTAAATTGAATTGGCCAGTTTTAGCAAACGTTTGGATCATGATAGCGTATAAAGAGCAATATCTGAAACAAAATAATACGTTTGCATAGTCAGATAACCCCTTTCATATCGAAGTAGATAATAATAACATGCGTTATTCATTCTAGCAAAAAATACGTAAACCAAAATAAAGTACCCTTTAATTCTTGCAACCAATTCATTCCACAACTCAGAGTCCCTGGTTCCTTTAAGGTCGTGACCTAAACTTTGGCAATACTCCTGGACAGTCTTATTTCCTTTAGGAAAATTAAATGGCACTAGGAAAGGACATTGCTTGTAAAAGTGCGCTTGGACTAGACCTGCCCACTCAGGGTATCTTTTGCATATACTGACTCCCACAGTCGCTAAAGGTGCGAATCCCTTTTTCTCTGATAGAATTTCTGACTCCGCTTTCCTTACAAAACGAAACGCAAGCAATCGCAGACAGAATATTTTTCCGTTAGGCATAACTGTAAACATGAGAGTTGTATGTATGAGTGATCGATTGTACACATTATATTCAATAATTCAATTAAGTATGTAACGGTTGTTACCTGATGATTGAAATTGACTGGTCATAGCAGAACTGCCAATTACAGGTTTGCCTTCAATCAAATCTATGAAGTGCTTAGTTCGTTGTGCTATTACATTATCATCAGTATTAGCTACAGTGTTTAAGGGAGTATTGATGCAGTTGACCGCACTAGCATAAAATTTTTTAATGTTGGGGTCCGTGGAGCTTGGTGTAATATCCCTCGTAGCATCTTCGTACTTTTTTATAAGTCTAGTAGAATTCTCATAGACATTACAGTCTTCTTTTAGGATTAATCCTTTTAGTGCAACAGAAGATGACTCGGCTTTGCTAGAATCAGCGATTAATTTTTCCGTTTCAAGCTTCAAAGCTGCTTCTTTCGCTTGTCTATTTGTTAGCTCTGCTTCTTGCCTCCGCTTTTCTGTTTCAGCTTCAGCAACCTTTTGCAACTCCAACTGCCGTTTGCGTTCTTCATCTTCAGCCCTAGCCTTAGCAGCATTGGCTGCTAATTTAGCGGCCTCCGCTTGAGCAGAGGCGACTCGAGCAGCTTCTTTAAACGCTGCAGCTTTTTCACTTTGACGTTTTAAAACTTCTTGATCTGCTTTGAATTCCTCTTCTGCAATCAAATCTAATGCTTGATTTTCTTTCTCAAATATTAATCTTTTAACTTCAACATCCTTAAGTATTTTGTCTATCATAGCTTTTTCTTTCTTCTTGAAGTTTTCGATTTCTAAACATTTTTCTTTAGTTGCAACTTTTAGTTCATCCCGAGCTCGCTTATCGATGGCTCCTAAGGCATTGTAGTACTCTTTTCTCTTCTTTTCCACATTTTCTGCAACCTTCGGCTCGATTTGTCTCTGTAGAGGTATCACAAAAGAGCATTCAGTTATTCTAACGTAGATACAAATTTCACTCGTTCTTCAAAACTAAGAAGAATTTTATAATATTTCAACATCTCATCCAACCAAGGCCCGTTGACAGTTAGCAAAAATCCATAACCTTAATACTTTCAACTTAATTTGTCCATGATTGTCACTTACATTATAATCTCGTATGCAGAACGCAATCAGATTTTGGGTTTCCCCAAGAAAGTCAAGTTCCATTGCTTTTTCCATAGCTGGGTCGTCGTACTCCTCTTCTCTTACTCCATAGGCCCCTTTTCTCGGCCGCGGTGATTTTCCTGCACAATACAATAAATTTTATATTATACTACATACATTGTGTCGATAGGCAACTTTATGTACTGAAGCAGCAGACTTCAACTTGACTAAGTTGTAGACTTGTTTGTCTACCTCTCCTGTCAGATAAACGCTCTTTAAAACGGCAAACCAACCTTTGTCGTAATCCCCATTCCAGCTGTCAGAATCATTCAGAGTAATACGACTGCCACTGCCACTACTCGTTCCTAATGGAGAGTAGTCCCTTCCAGCATCGATAGACCTCTGCCTTCTGACTTCCGCAATCTTTTGGGTCCTATTTACAAAAAAAGACATCAATATTAATTTGTCAGTAAAAATAAAGTGCTACAATAATAAGGGTAGTTACTTACCGGATAGCTCTCTCAATTACTGCGATCTTAGGCTGCTCCGCTTCAGCTTGGGCATTTGACACAAGTTGCTAGAATTCCATGTATCAGTTAGACCTTGCAAAATTGTAAAAAATAATAATAGTTAAACCGTAAACACTTACCCAGATAGCCTGAGATTTCTGATCCCATCCATTTTCATACTTCAGTTGTCCTTTTGGCGAGTTCTTCAGGAACGAAACTATGTCTGCCTCTTTCAATTTGCCATCTGAGCTCATCTTTAATTAAAAATTGCAATTTGATAAACCCCACTCGCAGAAAAACGGAGAGAGGATGCAATGCAAATTGCAAATTGAGTTTGCAAAAACAAAAAAACTATAAGTCCATTGTTTACTGCACAAGTTGAATTTGAATTGCGCGCACTTTGGCGGGAAAAGTGAGTGGGTGCACGTGTAATGGAGATTCAAACACAAAGCAGGCACAAGCAGCATGTCCGAAGGACACGGCGTGGTTGCTCATCCATTCCTCTCTCTTTCCCATCTCCTCGGATCTCTGCCTCCACTCTCCACTCTACAACACGTTGACTGAGCGGAGGACGCGTACCTCCGAGGAGACCTCCACAATTAATTAATTTTTGTTAAAGTTATTGTTGCACTTAATTAATCGGAAGGATGGGGGAGAAGAAGATGCACGTGTTGTTCGAACACGCATCGGGATTTGCGTGCTTCAAGATTAAGGAGTTTGAAGAGGAGAGCATGTTTTTGGCAGAGGTAAGAATTAAGCGTGAAATTTATTTATTTGTGTGTCAATCCAAGGTTTCGAATTTATATGATGAACGGGCATGCACCACTCCGAATAAAGTGTGAGGGAAAACTTACCCTTTACCGAATCACTTCTGATGATACGAATCCAAACTCAGGGAAAATAGTGGGTTTTGGAATCGGCAAATAGGTCATTCAGTATGAAAGCATATTCTAAGCAAACTTCGATTGATTGATTGATAGGTGGAGGAATCTATAAGGGATTACAGTCGATTCTCAGCGATTGCATCGCTGGTGTCGTTCTCCCCCTTCAAAACTGCCCAAGCTGCGTTGGAAAACTTGAACTCCATAACGGAAGGCGTGCTTACACCCGACCTGAAATTATTCCTGTCAGAGCTCGGAATCAAAGGAATTGTTCTTGGAATTCAGGAGAACAAATTAGCAGCAGCAATCACAGAGGCATTGCCTAAGACAAAGGTTAAAATTGGGCCTGTCGTTTTAGAAATATCGAGAGGCCTCCGAACACACTTCCACAAGATGGTCAAAGGGCTTACTGATGAGGCTGGTAAGAATTTTTAGTTTATCTCACCGCATGCTCCAAGATTAGTACACAAGATTTTCATGTGATAGTTGTAAGTTTTATTCATAGTTTCTTTTAATAATTTGTATCTCCTCTTGTCATTTTTCAGGTGGCAAAGCACAGTTGGGTCTGGGCCACGCATACTCTCGAAGTAAAGTCAAGTTCAATGTTAACAGAGCTGATAACATGATCATCCAAGGAATTGCTCTTCTTGACCAATTAGATAAAGATATTAACACGTTTGCTATGAGAATCAGGGAATGGTACTCTTACCATTTTCCAGAGTTGGTTAAAATTGTTCCAGACAATTACTTGTACTGCAAGGTAGTTCACTACATCAAAAATAGAAAGGAGTTAGACGAGTCTAAGGTGGATGATATTGAAGAAATTATCGGGGATTCTGCCAAAGCTAGAGCTGTTCTTGATGCTTCAAAATCATCAATGGGAATGGACATTTCACCTATTGACCTAGTGAATATTGAAAGTTTTGCTTCAAGGGTTATCAAACTGGCAGAATACAGAAAGTAAGTCGATTCTAGTATTTCGTTTTTTGTGTGAAATCTGTTTAACTATATCAGTTGATAGATAGTTAACAGGGGCCTATTTGCCATATAATAGCACGTTCTTATTGCTATTATATCTTTCCCTTTGGGCCAAAAGAAATGTGAAGAGCATATGACACTCAGTTTAGCTTTCACCAGCTTCATTGAATAATGCTCAACAGTACATAGGATTGACTATCGTATCATGATTAGACTATCGTCTGACGTAGATAAGCCGTTTGTGTCTAATTTGAATTTGATTGCGTTTCAGGGGTCTGTTATCGTATCTGCAGTCTAAAATGAATAGTGTTGCACCTAATCTGACATCCTTACTTGGAGAGACTGTTGCTGCAAGGTTGATCTCTCATGCTGGCTCACTGACTAACTTGGCCAAGTTTCCAGCTTCCACTGTTCAGATTTTAGGAGCTGAAAAAGCTCTATTCAGAGCTTTGAAGACTAGAGGCAAAACTCCTAAATATGGACTACTTTTCCACTCCACCTTTATCGGTAAGCTATTATATTTTTTTAATTCAACGGGTCGTATTAAGGGGATCGCTGCTTTTCCTCTTTCTTTCCTTCGTGCTTTTTTGCATCTCTTGGCTTAACAATTTGTTTATTGGAATTTACTGATAAACCAGTGAGAAAGGTTGAGCCTAAATGAATATCTTGTTATGGGGCCTACTAGGGAGCAGATAATATTCCTATAGGTCATAATTGCCTAGATTACAAAATTGTCAATATTATTATGGATCATTTACATTTTGTATAAATAAAGTAGTTATAATAACCTGATTCCGCAATTTCAGGTCGAGCTGCATCAGCCCACAAGGGAAGAATTTCTCGATTTCTTGCTAACAAATGTACAATCGCATCAAGAATTGACTGCTTCAACGGTAAGTTTATTTTCAGTACTTCTTTTCTTACCACTACCACGAGTATAATGTTTTAAATGATGAACGGGCATGCACCACTCCGAATAAAGTGTGAGGGAAAACTTACCCTTTACCGAATCACTTCTGATGACAATTATGACTCGAAACTAAATGGAACTAGATTCTGTTATCGTTCAAACATTGTTCGTTTGTTCTGTTTCTAACGTCTATTGATATTTTTTATTTTCGTTTTCAGACTTCCCGTGCAGTGTATTTGGCGAAAAACTGAGAGAACAAGTAGAAGAACGTTTGAAATTCTACGAGAGTGGAGAAGTACCTCGTAAAAATGCTGAAGTGATGAAAGATGCCTTGAATGAATCGATGAGCCAATCCCTGCTTCAGAAGTCGGAAGAATCCGGTAAGAAGAAAAAGAAAAACAAGAAGAGGAAGGCAGATGAAATGGATGAAGAAGAAGCAGCGGAAGTTCCAGCAGAAGAACCCAAGAAAAAGAAGAGGAAACATCAGGTTGATCCTTTGGATGATAGTATGTTTGCTAATGGAGGAAAAAACGGAGATGCTAATGAAGAAGCGGCTGAACCAGCAAAGAAGAAAAAGAAAAAGAAGAATTAAGTACGTTATGTATTTATATAATCTCGAATATTTTATTTTGCAACGGGTTCAGATTGTTTTTTACTCGGGTTTCCCTTATCATTCAAGTAACAAGTATACGTGTCAGTCGTCTTCTTCGTATTTTCTAAAAATTGTATTTATACCTCATCTAAATGTAAGGACTAGGATATCGTTATTCTCTGGTTTACAAATATTAATTAATTTTAGAATTTAACGAGAATAAACTAGACTAAATAGAATATTTTTCAACCCATGGAATCTCGCTGTCTCGCACATACTGAGAAATAACTCTTTGTATCACAAATGAATTACAAGACAAAAAGTCCTCGTTCACACTTACTATATACATCCATGCATACCTCGCACACTTAATACAATACACTTTTTCGATCGAACCGGAACTTGAAATCGGTGCGTTCTTATAATCATCTCAGTCACAGCAATTGATTCAGCGTCTATGGTTAATTTCGTATTGCAGTCCTTGACTTAAAATTATCAGTATTACAGTAATTCAGAAATTAAATAATTTTTTATGGTCTATTAACTGGTCGATTAGTGCACGAAAAGGTGCTTAAATCAAGTTAATCCCTATTATCTTGTAGCCTATTAATTCATGCATTCGTCAAAGCTGCTGACAGACTGGGTGTATTGTAACTCTGAACTCACTCTTCGATTGAGGATCTGAAAAACATGAATCGATCTGCTAGTTCAATGTTTGGGCAACCTAACACTGCATGATTCTTCATCCAACCCTTACTAATGTTAAATTGTCTGGCAAAGCCGTCTTCACTGAACTCCGTGTTCATTTTGGAATAAAATGATTGAATGTCAAACTTCTCACTAGGAATGAGCTGTCGGATTAATTCTGGAAAGTTCCTCATCCATTTGAAGGAAAAGTAATACGATAAACTTCTGGTGTTGCTGCTAGTTCCAAAGATGAGGTCTAAGTCCGGACCCTTTTCTCCATTTTTCTTTGAGTCAACAATTCTGTTTTCAGGCTTGTTAGTTACAACACCGTCGGAAAATGAGTCCGGTTTTAATTTATTGTCTAAATCCAATTTCAACGAAGACTGTTTGTCCTTCAAATTGGTCTCAAAGCTTTCCACAAGTTTTTGAAGATCCTTGGCTTCGTCACTTGCAGATGAGAACTTCAAACCTTTCCCAACACCCGAAGCATATGTGTTACGCTTGTCAAGTTTAATTTCGTTTGATGAATCAGCAGGGACACCCTGAAGATTTTCAACTTTTTCTTGAATTACTTTCTGCTCCTCAAATAACTTTCTAAGCAGCTTCATAACTACAGACTCGTCGTCTGACTCTGGAGTAGCTTGAATCTGGGCCATTGATTTTGCTAATATTTCACTCATATCAATATTCACCTTGGAGTACAGAACAGGAGTTATGTTTAAAGGCTTAAACTTGAAGCCTAAGAGAGGATTAGATCTAAATGACTTGGGAGGTGGAGCCATAGGTGGTTCGGGAAACATAATATCGTCATGTTGCGTAGGAAGTAAGTGTGGAATTTCTTGACTTTCATCTGCATGTTGGATGACTGGAATAGGAACAGTGTCAGGTTTCTGTATTGTTTTATTTTCCACTAAAGGCTTCTTCGCCTTTTTAGATTTAACAAGCTTCTGCTGTTTCTTTCTTCCACTATATCTGGCTGCTGATCGGATTTCATCGATTATTTGAATTTCTTCATGCAGTTCGGATTCATGAACTCCTGTGCAGCAATTTAAAGCAGCTGGATCGATCGGATGTGCTTCAGTATTAAAGATGTAGCCTCCACTGTACACCATACATTTTCCAAGTGGATGATCAATTACAGTATAGTCTTCTCCTTGACTGTGAATGAAGTTGTCGGGATCGAAAAGCAGGTACAAATATTTGACTGTTTCTGCTAAGAAGAAGGATTCCATTCTATCCTCTAAAGTCAACCTGCGTATTAAATGTTATATTTATTCCTTTACGATGAGAAACCCAGCAGGAAGCCCAGATCATTTCCAGACTTTTAATTTCAAGTTAAAGAATTTCCTTACGTTGTAACGTCTTTGATTGTGGCATATCCGCATTCGGTCTTAGCACTATATTCGATTGCGTGTAGAATATCCTCTCCAATTTCAAGCATGTAAGGATCTTCTGTGGCACGATACAAATACATAGCAGATTCGATTAACTCCGGGCGGAGTGGGTATCCCTCTCTCTGGTATGTTGCTTTCCCCTGTTCAATACGAAAAAAGTCCAGAAATTAAAATACAAACATTACAGCAGCCTACAGTATATCTATTTAATTGTTATTTATATCAGGCAGACCTGCACTATATTATAAAGTTCAGGCAATCCTCCATATTGTTTCAAAATCCTGTGGTAATTAGTAATTGCCTTCAGCCCTGTTTTGAACTCTCCAATCAAACTTAGCATACCAGGAAAGAATGTTTCCAAACTGTCAAAGAATTTATGAACAATCAAGACTACAGGATAAAAACTCAACTCGTTTTGCTAACGTGTGTATCAAACCTTTGAAAAGTAGTTGCGGATACATGTCCCTGGCCCATAGTTGCCCACACGTACCACCCACCTTTTCCTAAATGTTTCTCTATAGCCGCATAGAAAACTCTGAACATCTGCATCAACTCCGGCTTCTGAAAGAGTATTGCTCCCTTCACAAGGTACTCAAAATACGAGTCTACTCCAGCACCTATCCCTGAGTCAACAGCAGTCCATTTTCCAGACATCGTATCGATATGATTCCCCACCAAGTCTAAAGCTGATCTCCTAGCATATAGCGAATGCATCGCTTTTAAGGCAACCTAAATGGAATAAAAAAACTAATCAGATAAAGTACGAGCAACTTTCCCCAATGCACTTGTATCTCGACTCTACGTACTCTTTCATAAACAGGATCCCCCGTTAGTCTGGATAAAGCACCAAATTCGACTATAAATGTTCCAACACCAGCCGTACAAGTTACTGGCGTTTCAGACGGCGGAACTCCGTATCTCAAGTTCACTGTTCCATATGGCATTCCCGTAGGTGTATCAAATGCAGGTAGTAACTTCCTCGCCACAGTTTCTGCAAGTTTCAATAAAGGTCCTGTACAGGGCCACCCAACTTCAACTTCCATTCCAGCCCTACAGATAAAAAAAATGTTTACATCAATACCATTAATTCTCTGAACAAATTTTACTATAACATTACTTTTGACTAAGTAAATGAGCACTTAGAAGCCCTCCAATGATTCGAATATTTGTTTCGAAAACAGACACATTTATGTTGAGGTCAAAGTGAGCATTGTCTATAATAAGTTGGGCAACTCTTCGAAATTCCGAGTAGTTCCCCATCACAGCGAGTGTGTCGAGAGTATCAATAAGTGTGAGCGAATAGCTGCCCCATGTATCCACCCCATCGCAGCTGAGAGGTCGCAACTCATCATACGGATAGGCGTATCGAATATACGAGTCATATCCGTGATAAAACACCGACCTCACTTCCTCCCTAAAATTTCAAACAGTCATTTTTAATGTGCCAAGCAATCGTATCTCT
>JAQGAC010001327.1:0-14411 GCA_034696585.1 Isotomurus maculatus | reverse complement strand
ATGCGTCTAGTAACGTTGAGTTACTATCTACTGTATTCCCGCAAACTGCTGGGAAATACAGTAGATTCAATCTACAAAGGTCACAGGTTCGGAATGGCTACGATTGGAGAGCGGCTGTTAAATGAGGAGGTGCGACATTTGAGTTCCTGTCTGCGGATCATGTCAACCGACTTGTCGCTTCTCCAGCGTTTCATCAGCCAGCAATTTGGTAAATTTCGAAATGATTTAGTTATAATTACAAATATCTACGTAATTAATTGACTAAAAGTTGTATACTATTCTGTGCACTACAGGTTCAAAATATGTATCTTTCTGCAAGGATCAGAAACAGGATGAAAATCGCAAAAATGAAGTGGCGCATGTCGTTGAACCAGTTCCGTCGACTTCGAAACCCTCATTGTCAACGTCAAGGGATTTGAGAGCGTCGCCTAGAATTGTTCTAAAGAGATGCTCAGAGAAAGAATCTCAAAGCAGTAGAGGAGAAGCTGGAAACCCTAAGAACGGAAGAATGGACGTCAGTAGGGCTGCTCCTGCTGTTGAGGATCCGATTCTGGAAGAGCGTTCATCGTCGCCTGTTGTATTTGATGCGCTGGACAGCGAGTTTGATGATTTTGAAGATGAGGAATCGTAAGTGGGGTTCAATTTCTATTCAGTTAAATACTGACCGAATAATCCAACTTAAAAGATTGTAATTGTGGATTTGGAATAGAGTGCCGGTAGATGTGGACGACGCCTGCAGTGATGAGGGTGATGATGGCAGTGATTACGATCCACTTTTGGATGCATATGATGACTCAAACAGCAACAGTGCATTTCCTGATGTGGTAATTAAATCGGAAGTGGATGTTAGAGACAGTGATGACGAAGACGACGGTGAATTTACCTCGAGCTTCATGGAAAATGATGCCAACAGTTCGCAAAACGCGAAACCTAAGTTTTCTGCGTACGGTATGTAATTTTTAAAGTTAATAAGTGAGTTATCATAACTCATGAGTAATTGATTATTTTTTTATCATGCCATATCTTTGATTGATTTGTAGCTTCCATACAAGACGACTACGTGAAACCCGAAATTCTGGAGACGGACAGAGGCCATCCATTTCTCCAGTACAAAAACTACACATTCCATTTCTCTAGAGTGTCGAAACTCAAGAAGATGTGGAAATGTTCGTTTACTCGAAAACAAAAAGACGGCAAACGAATGAAGGCTTGTTACGCAAGGATTCACACAAATCACGATCTAAAGAACATTCTTGTAATGGACGAGATAGGTGAACATACTCATCCCCCAACTCTCAACCTCATTAATAACAAGAAAATCATCCAGCGGTTGAAAGAAGAGGCAAAATCAGCGACACACAAAAAACCCTGTGAAATCATCAAACCAATACTACAAAGTTTGTCAGAAGCCGAGAAAAAAGGTCTACCAGGCTACAGATCGTTAGTCCGAGTGATTCAAAAGTATCGCAGTAAACTGGGAATACTCCTTCCAAGTCCCTCAAAATCAAAACCACCTGAAGAAGAGGTGGAGGAAGAGGAAGACGACCTCTTCTTGCGTCGAAGAAGAAATGCTGTCGGAAGAAAGAGTTCCGCTCCTCCTCCACTTCCTGCTGACATGATTCCCATCGCTGAACCGGTGAAAGTCGAAGTTATAAAATCTGCACGTGGATTCCCAATGGTTATAAAAGACGGTTTTCTTTATAACTACAAGAAGAAAGGAGTGAGTAAGCTCACTTGGAGGTGTCATCGACATAAAGCAGAAATCCGCAAACAAGGCAAAAGAATTTGTTACGCAGGGCTTTACACTAATGAAGACCTTAATGATTTGTGCGCTACAGCTGAAGGGAAACACAATCATCCTCCCGAAACCAAGTTATGTGATTACAGGAGATTCACGGAGAAGGTCAAATCTGTATCGTTAAGCTCAACCCGTCCAGCAACAGAATTAGCTACGGAATTGTACTCAGAACTCACTGAAGATCAGAAACAATTGTACCCTAATCAACAGTCGATTGCTCATCAGATCACCAGACGAAGAAGTCAGCAAAAAAAGAACGGAGCAATGAATGAAGGCGATCAGCAAAGCGAATGCATCGACAACCAAAGCCAAGACTAACTAACTTGATAATTGAACAACAACTATCCTGTAGCTTAAAATCACATTATAATATCACGACTGATTAGTTTAATTAACATTTTATATGATTCTTGTTTTTATAATAATCGGTGTGAAGAAATAAGTTGTATAAATAATTGATTCATATAATCTGGCGACTGATTGCTATTGCTAATTGAATGGAAAGGTAGTTTGTGTTCAGGTGTTCAGTGAACAGGAGCTGCAGGAGTTGGTGTCGTGGGGACTGGTGAGTCCTGCGGCGCCTCAGGTTCTGGAGCGACATGGTTTCGTTTGGAAACGAATATTTTCCTGTTTGAAAGGCACGCCAAGTACGAGTGATCTCCGAAATCCACTGTAGACAAAGTTTGATAAGATCTCGATAAGTTTTAAAACCCTGAAACTTCTCACAAACTTGTATTGGTGATAGTTACCAGTGACGCGATTCCAGGTCCAAACTTGTCCTGCATTAGCCTGAGCAACGTTTCCATTTCCAACGTGAGGCCCTTCGTCATGATCTCCACCAGCGGCGACGTCTCCATTCGAAGTTGTGTCGCTGTGAGGCACGTGAAGTGGGAAGGAATGAGAAAGAAGCGCAACCACCTGCGCCGCTAATCCTTCATTGCTCGCCAACTCTCCTGTTGACTACAATATTTAATCATAAAAATAATTCATAGCTCAAGGCTTGACTAATTGACCTATTTAACCTTGACCTCATCATCATCATCTGTCAACGAATAATCCCACTATTAAACTACGCAGTGAACTTACTGAAACAATAGATCCGTCTTCATTGATGACCATCGTGCCCTTCGACCCCTGAAGGTGACTCCCGCTGGACACTACCATCTTCTTAAGCCTCTCTAATGTTGGGAAGGGGAGTATTCTTATAACTACTGCTCAATTAAAATTAAACTTGATTACTACAATGTCAACTGGAATCTGAAATCCATGGAAGATTCAACTTCTTTGATTCCCGCGTCTCCGTCTCATTTCGCAGGATGCAATAAAAGCTTCAATTCTTTTTCGCAGATATGCAGTATGAAATTTATTCTGATGACTCCGTACAACCTAACAAGTCGATTTCTTCTTAGACTTGACATTTCCACCGAGAGCCTTATTCGAAATCCCTGCGACCTTCCTCGACCTACTGACATGTCTCCTGAGAGTCTCCACCTTCGGAAGGAGAGCTTTTTCTTCTTCACTCAACCGTTCCATAGCCGCTTCAATCAGCTGCGTTGCTGACCAAAGAGGATTCCTCACAGCTTCTTCCTGCAGGAATTCATACGTACTTTTGCATTTCCGTCGGAAAATATCTGAGGCCAGGGAACGAGGTGGGTGGTTATGTTCCAAACGAGTGCTGGCGATGATACACGGGTTGTTTTTGAGGTCTCGAGACGTATGAACTCTCACGTAACAAGGAATCTTCTCTTTACCTCGTCCCCTGTGCCATTCACATCTCCACAGGAGTTTGTCTTTGGATTCATTCTGGAATTGATACACCCAGCCATCGACTGCTATTCGAGGCTTCCCTTGCAATGACTCCGTCACTTGAACAGAAATTGCTTCCTCCAGAGGCTCAATTGGTTCAGGTCTGCGAGTTTCTTTGTCCTCAGGATTCGTACGTGGATTTCGCACTCCGTGATTTAAGCGATACGACCGAACTACTCGCTGGAGGGATTGAGGCGGAGGCAACTGAGATCGGTCATCAGCGTCAACAGTCGACAGAATCGAGTTTACGACTTCTGTAGAGGACAGAGTTGGATTATCCAGTGCAGCGGTTTTTAACTTCTCAATGGTCGTCCTGTATAAAATGGCTCCAGGAACTGGCGGATGGCTGTGGCCTTCTGACGTCCGCCTAACGAGGTGAAGGTCACTGAAGTCTTTTGTTGTGTGGATACGTGCAGCACATTTCCGATTCTTGAGACGCTGACATCTCCACGATTTTGTCGTACTGCTTTCCCCTTGGTAAACATAAAGATATCCGTCCAACATGACCATCGACTTTCCTTTCATTGTCATCGTCACATCAAGTTTCCCCTCTGTCGTTGCTGCCACGTCGAAGCCATCGGATTCTGGTGTAAACAAGGGATCGTAACTCGGGTCACTTGGGTCATCATCATCATCGTCTGCATAATCCGGGTCATCTTCTGAGGTCAAAGGCAAACAAATCAGAATTACTACAAAAGGTTCAAATGACAAGTCCTCCTCAATCTCTTTAAACACTAAAACCCAACCTTCATCAGACGACATTCTCTCGTCTTTGACAAAAAATTCCGCAGCTCCTCCCCACGACTCTTCTTCGTGTTCGTCGTCACTGTCCAATTCTGCTTCACTTGTGACAAGTTTGTCCCCCACAAAATCTTCACCTCCCAAGACATCAAACACAACCGGAGATGCTGGCGAATCCACCTGTTTGCTTTCCTCCAGTTCCACCCTTTTTGCAGTCCTCAACGAGCGACGCTTAGAAGATGACCCAAATTGTGACCAACTTGAATCTCCAGCACGTTTCAAATTCTGTCGGCTTGGATTCATTATCTTCATGGAGCCTTTTGAGTGTCCAGCTGAGGAAACCTGTGTTCGTTGATGTTGGTCAGCCTCATTCTTCATGGAACTTTTAGCTACACAGAACTTCTCGTACTTCTTACCTGAAGAATAAGAAAACCAATGCAGTTAAAAGCTGTCAATAATTTAACTGTAGATGGGACATTTCATTGTAGTGAATAAGCATCTTACCAAACTCAGCAGTAATGAACTCTTGAAGTACAACCAGTTCTCCCGATATCAGTTCGAAACTTTTCGACAAGTTTTCGACTTCCGTGCGAAGTAATTTCTCTCTTAATGTCTCCATGATTAAGAAACCTCTTGGTCCCTAAGCCTAATCCCACAACTCTGTATTTTTTTAATACTTTTGTTCATCGACAGCTAGTCAATATGTCGACTTTCAGTTGTGGATTTTCTGAGTAGTTTCAAGTTTGTTCAAGTTTTGTTTACAAACACCAGTGCGCCAGCTTCATTCATCTCGATCTCGATGTCAGTCAGGTGGACTTCACAATAGAAACTCTTCCTTTCTTATTCCAGACTTGCGAATACACTCCTTTCTGTTGCATGCAATTAATTGTTCAATGATAATTAAAGTGAATGAACACGAGTTTACGATGAAGTCAAGTATTTTTCGATGGTTAGATGCTTTACTATGAGTTTAATCATCTTATCTACAGTAATATCGAACATTTCAATCTTAAAATAGCACCCATGCATATTGTTGAGCATTAAGGTAGTCAATATAATTGGTCAGTAAGCTGCTTCATCTTCAGCACTGGTCGCTATCCAATCCCCAAGAGCCTTGGCAGCTTCAGGACCCACCCAAAGTATCCCTGCCAGAAGGAACTCGAGGAATCCAATGGCCACTCCGGCAGTGACGTCCAACAGATGATGTCTCCTCAGGAGAACTCGCGACACACAAACTGAACCTGCCCACAAGAACAACGTCACTTGGAACAGAATGTTCATGTCGGGTATTGCGAACTGAGTGAAGAACAGAGCGACTAGGACGGAGCGCGTTGCGTGACCCGAAGGAAACGAAAACTTGTCAGGACCCTTTGTAAAGAACATTTCGTCCACTTTGTTCCCTGCAGGACGATTCCTTCGCGTCACAGCCTTCACGAAACTCACAGCCATCACGTCATAAATCAGCGCTGAAATAAATACCAACAGCAATTAGTCTAGAACTTAAAAATTCATAGTTTAGTTTCTAGAAATCTTTTCGTACCGAGTAGAAGGTTGATTTCAACTTCCCTTGCGCCTTGACTCCTGAAAAGGTAGATGGAAATCAACGCTCCTGCGAACCAAGGCACTCCGTGACATGAAATCTACAGGATCAAGAGGAAACGGAAGTTTAAATTAAATTCCTTGCTTCTCCCAATTAAACCACTTGTTACCTCGAGGGCTTTGAGGTAGTTGATGAAGTTGGGAGAAGTCACTTGAGGGACAGCCCTCGAAGCTCCATCCACAAACGCTTTGGTCAGTTTAACGTCGACATCCAAGACTTTCCTTAAGGCAGGAGGCACTCGGTCAGCCCCAGACCCTGTCACTAGCCTCGCACTCATTCTTCGGTCAGTTAAAAACACTTATCACTTGTTTCTACACTAAAACAGGATGAAGGGACCTGATAAGCTTCTTGATTTTATCTTTATCGAAATACAGAGTCTCTCCTTCGATTGGTTGCCGTGAAGTGAACTGTAGTGATCAAGTAATCGCACTGGCTATATTAGAATATTTGTGTGGGAGAGCACAGATAGAAGGTGACGGCAGGGATGCGTGAATGCGTGAGTTATCAGTCCCGTATTTTCCCAGACGATGGGACCTGGGAACTTTGTTGCGTGTTCGGTCGTCCCTTCGTCCCCAACTGGTAATTTACGATTAATGAGAGAGGAAAATATAACAAAAATTGATCAATTTGTTTCCCTGCAAGTCTTCGTGCCAAACTTCCAACTGCCTACTAATTGACACTTCACTGTTCGCTTTAATTCAATGTACCAGCTAACCTACAAATTAACTGACCTTGATTTTTGGTGATAGTTGCTGTGATTAGATAAGTTCGAGATGCAGAGGAGGAGGTGAGAACTAATGTAATAAGCAACAGCTGGAATGCTGGATAATAAGAAATCACTGGAGGATGACTCACTACAGCATTGCACTCTTCTTCTGTTGCACTTCCAATACTGCCACTCTCACCATGCCATATTCATCACCGTTTAGATTAATTTTTTTGTCTATCTGCCAAATTGCCTCTAGGCAGTTTCAGTACTGTCAGTGTACCTATCAGCCACAGCTAAACGAATCTATATCAACACCTATGGGAGCATTTATTTTAATACTTAGCTATATGCTACGCTATGAAGTATGGAGTAGTAAGAAATAAAAATTTTAGAAACCTAGCACTCTAGCACATAAATAAAGAGCTGATGACTACGTCATTCCCGGCTGCATTCATTTTTGCAGTTTGCTTTTTCTGCTCACTGACACGATCTGCTTGCCCAGTTCATGTGAAACTCTCACTTTCCGTGAAGAAGAAATCATCAGAGCTGCCTCTATCTTTTCCATACTCTAAATTGAAGTCTAAAGACTTGAAACTGGACAATTGGATCTTGTACAGAGGAGAGAGGAATGCAAAATCGTATGATCTATCTAAATTCTAGTCTGAGTCGTGCCTCATGAGTGGTCATGAGTTATGATGACGGAGTCATTGTCAAAGGAAGCATTTATTGACACTTACAGGTTACAGGACGGACACTTACATTCATAAAATTTTCGCGAAGCTATAACATCAATTTATCAAAATCAGCCAGACACAAAACAAAACAAACCCGTATAAGGTTTTCACAAAATCACTTTTCACGTATTGTAATCCTTATGTTAGATCTATTAATATACTACCATTATCAATTTATCAAACCACCAACAGAATGTAATCACGAGTTCACGAGACGAGCATTTTGCTTGAAAGCACATGAATTGCGGCTAAGTTTCATGTTGGAGAGTCTATTACTCTATCTTTAACTATCTGAATAAATTCGCCCTTGCTTCTTTAGTCATCTCCTAGTTTTTGTTGGAGTTGGAATTGGGTGTGCGAGTTTTGTTTTGTGCTGATGGTAACGTTTCAGTATTTATCAAACTTATTGACTTCTTGACGCAGTACTTTTGTATCTTTGGCATTTCGTTCCATGTTTTACTTTGGAATTTTGTAGCCGATCCAAATTCAGTTAAAAAATGTTGGCTACTCAAACAAGTTCTGTCTTGTCATACGTGGAAACGGAGGAAGATTTTCAAGACATTACTATTCCGTTGGAAATTCTTCCCAAACCTTCCAATGCTCTCCCAAATGATGGGGTACCAATGTCTTCAGCTCTACAGCCTCTTCGTCGTCAAGAAGAGACGGTTCCGAACTTACCAACACCGTCACAACTGGCACCTCCTCCCACAGACTTAACCCAGCCACAACCAACTAACCAAGGAACTTTTCCTGAGGACGGTCTTAGAGATGAACTTGTGACCTTTGTAAGTGTCCGTAAATTCATGGAATAAATACATCATGTTGATTGTTTCTATTTCTATCAAGGGCAGATGTCAAACTCAGCGATTTCAGACGACATCCGCACCGCTTTTGAAAAATTTGGAAAGCCTATTATGGACTCATCTATGATCTATTATGACAACAAATTGTTTGGAGAACTAACCAACCTAACCAATTTTATTAACACTTTAACCGGCAACTTGAATTCTCAGGAAAAGTTTCATACCGACGAGAAGTCAATTTTGGACCGATTTCCTCTTGTGAAAAAAGTTGGCGAAAGGTTCAAAGATAAAATCTGTTCTTTCTTCGTTGCTCACTGTGATGGAGGAGCCTTGGATAAACCTGCTGCTGAGAAACTTATCACCCAACTCAAAGAAATGCGAAATGAAGCAGCGGAAACGCATCTTCAAAGTAGGACGCAAAAAGCAGTTGTTTTCAGTGTCTATCAATTCTTTAGACTTTGGGTAGTCTACGGGGATTTGAAAAAGGCTCAAAACGTGCTTAAAGAGTCGAAAGAAGAATTTCCCAAGATTTTATCTAAGCTCACAGCCTTGCAAGAATCCCTCAAGACCATCAAAGAACTTCAAGAAGAATTCTTGAAACTGGACGAATCCAACACACTCGAAAAGGGAAGAATACTTCGTTTTCTTAACTTTAAACTCATCCAGATGTCTTTGGGCCTAAAGCGGACTCAAGACTTGATTGGTATTATAAATTATAATGCAAAAAATTAATAATATTGATCATCCCTCTGCTGTGTGGAGAATAGTTTCTTAAAGCACTCGTCCTAACTGTGGTTATTCATAGGACGAGTAAAAGTTGCGATCAACGGCGGTATTGAGACGTTGGAATCCAAACAAAATGAACAATTGTTGGATTTCACTCTCAATTCTGTGCAGGCTGGGACTAATGCCTTCAAAGTGTACCGACTTAAAGATTGGGTCAGCCGAAGTGCAACACGCTGGGGTTTGGCTGTTTCTGTTATCTCTTCTGTCCTTGCACTCGGGAATATCCTTCCTAGCTTACACGCAACTGGAAAAGGCTGTGGAAGAACATCGCCAGGCACTCCGCAAATGTACTTTGCTCCACAACAATGAAGTCGATGAAATCGCCTCAGAATTTGAGGTCATAGAACATTGAATACAGAAAAAACTAATTGCGAATCAATTATCAGAGATTCGAAAACTTTCCTTTCTTTATTGAATTATATGTAACAACTAACTAATACTTTGCTGATAATCTTTTTCTAGCTTAACTAATACTAATACCATAATACCCACCCAATATCGCACCCCGAGAATTTGTCACTACCTGAGATAACCAATTATGGAAATACACGTATGAAATTCTCATGCAGGCATTTATTCTGTTGTACCATTGGAAGGAAACGCTTATCCTGACTATCGTAGAATCTACACTCATTTACCGGAAGCGACGAAAGTTAGCGAGTCTCTGAAGCGACTTCTTTCCTGCCAGAAACCTTTGGTAAGACGGGATGGAAACCTTCTACCTGTTCCACTGGAAGTCTTTGTAGTCGGCGACATTTGTCATGTATGAACACCTCAGCAGTACCTTTACAAAATGCCCGAAAAAACTACACAGATAATGTGACCTTGAACATTAATTACGGGAAAATTTTCTGACTGGCACAGCTTAACCAATAAAGATATCAAGTTTAAAAGTGAACTCACTTCTAACGATGGTTTATTCTGCAGCGCTGGTGAACGACTTAGTTTAAAAACTATGCTAAAGACATTGTTGTTGTTATAATTTCGTCACATGATTTTACAGGCTCACTGGTCTCTGAAATAACTGGCGTTGTGATGATTGTCGCTGTAGGATCCAACACTCAAATCGGCTTCCTATTGGAGCAACTGGAGCTTAAACCTGGCTATAACAACAGCCACTGAGCGATTTCTGCCGCATTACGAGTTCATTGCTCATCAGTATCAGTAAGGGACACAAGGATTAATCAACGAGACGATGAATCTTAGTGGATTGGTGGAATCTGCAGGTTTAAGCTCCAGATTTAACTGTGGAAGTTTGGCGTTGGCGGAAGGCCCGCTGATAATTAGCGCTAATTGTCAACGGACCTTGCGTTTCTTCATTGCTCATAGCCATAACATGACACGGCACAACATCAGCGTACGCACTGTGCGGAGGAAGTAATACCAAAAAGAGTATTGGAATCGCAGTAAAGTGATGATGAGGAATGAGATGGACATGATTAATTGGTTGTCGTTGTAAGTATTAAAATAGGGTAGACGGGGTGCAAAAAGAATGCCAAGGGCACCCGGGATTCCCAAGCGGTCACCCATCCAAGTACTAACCGGGCCCAATGTTGCTTAACTTCGGTGATCGGACGAGAACCGGTGTGTTCAACATGGTATGGCCCTTGACGGGAGGAGATCCCACAGACCTCCGACTCATTCCACCCTGCCACTCTACCCTAACAAAAAGTAATCTTCTATCTGCTTCAAAACAAAAGCTACTGACTGAGTGAGACAGAAGATTTTGCTCCTTCAACTTGAGACCTTTAAAGGAAGAGCTTCAATCTGAATTCTTACTATGCGTCATGAAATCCAAATTTTTCACGCGAAAAGCACAAGAAACGACCAGGACCAGGAACCCCCCAAAACTTTGATTGGACGTTGTGAGGCATGAAAAAATACACCTTTTTCGTCTTTCATTTTGACCTTTGAGGTCAACCACGGTCACAACTCACATTTTAATGATAATACCTTAAATTTTGACCTCGACTGACCTTGCAGGTCAAAGTGAATGAAGATAAATGTGTGAACTTTTTAATTCCCCACAACATCCCAACAAGAAATTTAGGATTTGCGATGTTTCTAAATGACCCCAATGCCCCGTTATAGGTCAATTAGTTACTTTTGTTAAAGTTGTACTAAAACGGATGTGTTGCTGTCTACAACAAGTCTTATTGGTCGAATTACGGACATCAGCACAACCATGAATGAATCAGATTGTTATCTCATTTGAATAGGATTTGTAGGATGCCTTTAATCTGCACCGTTAGCTGTGCACTCTTTGGCTTTTGCTTTTTACTTACTCCGAATAAATCCCCCGAGCCGGCTGCGCTGCGGTAGTCCCATTCCTCATTCCTCACGTAATGCACTTCCAAAAAGCGGTTCCAAAGGAACAGCCGCTGTCATTTCACAGTATACGATTAGTATCCAGGTCCGCTGCTGTGTTTAGCGCCGTATGACCGAATAAAAAAGTCGGCCAAATCGGATTGTTTCATTCCATCTGTATTGCTGCATTCATGATAAGCTTCACGGACACACATCCAGAAAGGCAAAGCGATTTCTGTGAAGTTGTTCAGATCAGCCTCATCAGCCTGAAATCACTGAAAGAGCTGGCTTTGTCTCTTTGGAATAGGACTCGGGTAGGTTGAGACTCTTGTGCCCAAAATGCACTGCAAACAGTGCAAACTCCGGGGCGCATTGAGACGTTCGTTTTCTCGCCTGCCACCAGTCAACTATCATCATCATTTCATCATTTCATCGTCATCTTGTCTCTCATTACTCTCATTCTCAGCACGATGAAGGATGAATCCAAATTGAATGTGCTCGTTTTGACTGTTGGCTGGGCGAGGAGGGAGGAATGTGGGGATGACCCTGTTGACGCAAGTTAGTACGTCGCAGCCATCATCACTGTGAGGCTCTAAGTTGTGGGAGATGAAATCGGGTGGATTCCCCACAAGTAGAACTCTCGAATTCACACGGAGTTCTTTCCGAGTCTCCTCTCCGTTCATTCAGCAGTGGCTGCGAACGATACAGAGAAAAGGGGTCAATTTTGTGTGATTCTTCTTGCAACATTATCCGGATGATCATTTACAATACAAAGACATTGTTAGAACGATGAATCGAACGTAAATAGAAACTGAAAGGCTGTGTTCCCCTACTTCTATAATTTGCTATTCTAAATGAAAAGTTAAACTCCTTCCTTATTTCTTGCAATTAAGTTTCGAAAACTACAAAGACTAGTTTACTTTCTCATTAGAAAACAAACCTCAAAGCCCACAATCTCCAGTTGGAAGACACCTGAGGGAGGTCAAAATGTGACGGGTTATATATTTCTCGAATTCAATGTAGGAGTCTTCCTTTTCGACGCAAAGCTCGAGGCATCGCAGTTTCTCCCCGTTTAATTCTCATCCACCGTTTTTTTTCGAAATACCGACGTAAACCGAGTCAGAAGTTCAACTGGGGTCAGATGAACATTGAGACCTCACTTGATTGACAGACCTTTCACCTCTAAACGTCAGTTGTGGTTCTCAAATATTCTCAATAGCGTGTATCTCAACTTACCCTGATGTCCTCTACGTTTGTTTAGGGAAAGTGTCTCACCACACCCCGAACTAACTCCGGCGAGCTGAAGTCTCCGTCCTTGTTTTCCCAAATGCAATGGTAGTAGGCTGCTAACCTTCTGCAAATCAGTCGTCGAATTAAACGAAAAATAACTCTAGTGCATTTCAATTGCTTTGTTGTACTGTTAAAGGATTCTACGAATCAGACAGAAATCTACAAGAAGAGTCTTCTTGTGACCCAGAATCGCAGAATTAGGTTCATTGGCAGAATCAGAACGAGAAAAGGTTTGTAGCAGCAGGGCCTCCAGATAAACAGACAAGACTCTACACTCCACAGCATAATGATGAAGTCAGTGACGGCTTCTGTTGCCTCGCAAGTTCACTAACGCATACTTCAATCACGTCGATGGAGATGCGATGTCTTTGGAATTTGTATTGGAGTAATTATAAGCTGACGTTTTACTGTTTTACGTCAGCCGTAACTTCGTAAGTCTTCTCGATTCTTCCGGAAGGCCAGGCGAAATGGCGTTGACGAAGACTCTGGTCTGGACTTGGACTGTGACTCCGTGTGACTTGGCCGAGTTGAAGTGAGGCTCAACCTCCCCCGCTGCTGTCCACCGTGGGTTTTACTTGTGGGAGGAGTCTCAGCGTACCCCAAGATTATCGGTGGGGGGCTTTCAAAGTCTACACTCTCAGCGATCCGTTGTCTGCACACTCCGCACCGCGACAAAGTAATTTCCGCAGCACGAAGAAAGCGAATGTGGAAGGAAGCAAATGGTGAGTTTCACACGAATGAAACAAATCATCTTTGGCTATGCTTCTTTCTTGTTCAATTACTTCCATTCATCTACAATCTACAATCACCAACTCAACAAACAAGTGATGATGAAAGGAGAAAAAAAGCAATCTGTGCAGGTTGCGTCGACAGCTCCGAGTGATTCTCAGGGTGAATTTCGACGAAGTCTAACTGAATAAAAGATTTGTTTCCCAACCGCTAAGACTTACGACCACTTACTTCCCCATTAGGAAAGCGACCTTCCAGCTCGAATGTGAGTGAGAGTGACGACACCGCTTGAAGGAGTCGAGTGACCCTCCGTGACCTCATCATGAAACTGTGTGAGTCCGACTGACGTGGGGTGGTGAGTGGCCGTTCAGTTTACTCGGCCACGAGACGAACTGCAGCGATTGGAACTTGGAACAAGCGAACCACTCTTGTCTTTCGCAAGGAACGGATGAGGACCGCTGAAGGCTGACGTGCGACGAAAAAGACAGACAGCGACGTCAGGGATGAAGAGTATCTTTGCAGATTCCTCTGGAGTTCCTCCTCCTCCAGCTGACCTCACTCGACACTCAACATGGACTCAGGAAAGAACGAATGGATGAGAGGATGACCCGAAGTTAAGTATACCGGGCGGAGTGGTAGAGTGTGGGTGTATATGCTGATTAAGGTTTGGCGTATTTGATTTGTCAACGTTGGAGTTGCGAATGTTTGAGGAACTACTTTACTTTCGATCTCCAAACTGCAAACGGCATTCTCTAAGAGGCTTTTTCCACTGCAGACTGCAAATTGAAAGGAAAGTGACCAAAGTGACCTCAAGTGAGACGGAAAGAGCTGACAATCATATGTGGACACGAATTGCAGACGTCGGGGCAAGAAGAAATGGGTGCAATTATTGCCTGCATGAAATTGATTCTTAAAATTAACTGCCCACTGCTGTGCCGTCGTCTCGAGCAGTCATCTCTGAGGATTGTCATCTCGGTTTGAAGAAGAAGCCACTCGCAATAATTTTTTGGGGCTGAGGGGTCAGTTGATGAGCGTGACCTGGCTTCAATGAAACTTATGCAGGAGAAGAGATTGACAAGCTGTAATAGTTGGTTGCGTAGTTCGGTTC
>JAQGAC010001326.1:0-14421 GCA_034696585.1 Isotomurus maculatus | reverse complement strand
CGGAGGACAGCAATCCTGCCTCCAGAAGTCTGCAAATCCTCCAAACAGTCGAGGAAACGGAGATCCAGAATCTCCTCGCCGAATTTCCAACGGTGATAGATGCCCCTCTTTGGAAGATCAAGGGTGTGAAGCACTCCATCCGGGTTCTCGAGGAACAGCCTCGTCGACAACGTCCATATTCCATGTATTTCACGAAGCTGCAAGAAGCCAACGCTCAAGTTAAGTACATGCTTCAGAACGGAATCATCCGGAGTAGCCATTCAGAATACGCTTCACCGATTCTCCTTACGCCCAAACCAAGAGGCGCATGGCGCTTCTGTGTCGATTATCGACACATTAACTCTCTAACTCTCAATAAATGCCAATTTGGAAAAACATGCGTAAAGTTTCTGGGATATGTCGTCTCCCAAAAAGGCGTAGGCATGAGTGAAGAGAATGTGATCGCCAACAAATCCATACCTCCTCCAAAGACGAAGAGGCAGCTAAAATCCTTCCTTGGAGCGATTGGATGGTACCACCGGTTCATAGAGCGTTTTGCATCAATCGCAAAACCTCTGTACGAACTTACGAAACCAGCGTCTAAGTTCCAAAGGACGGAAGCAGCAGAAATGGCATTCAAAAAGCTGAAGGATGGAGTTATCCAGGATCTCGTTTTGGCTCATCCAGTCTTCGGAAGACCTTTCCTGCTCCGGACCGATGCTTCAGATTACGGAGTAGGAGCTGTTTTGTCTCAGAAGGACGACGCAGGTGAAGAACGTGTTTTTTCCTTCGCCAGCAAGACACTCGACTCTGCACAAAGGAACTACACGACGTCTGAAAAAGAGTGCTTTGCCATCGTCTTCTCTCCAGAAAAATTCAGAGAATCCTTAGAAGAGCACGAGTTTACTCTGGAAACGGACGAATCTGCTCTAACTTACCTGCACTCTACGAAAAACACAAATCAGCGTCTAATGCGGTCGGCGTGGAAGCTCCAGGAATGGTCTCCGCACATCACCAACATTCAAGGCCGTGACAGCGTCGTTGCAGACTTCCTATCCCGAAGTCCTCTCCAAGATGATTCTCAAGTCGAACGGGATCCCAATTACTTGTATCCTTCAGTTTGTCGAAAGGGAACTGCAACGACTCCACAACTTTTTCTCAAGTGTCTGGATCGAGACCTCCTCCGTCAACAACAAGAAGAAGAAGGACCCGGTTTCTACAACAAATACACGGGTACAGAATTTAATACCCTGAACGGTGTCCTTTATAAATGCCAACAGAAGACGGGAACCTCATCGGGTACCCGCACACGGGTACCTCCAACGGTATCCTCGCCGGTATCCTCGCCGGTATCCTTGTTGGGATCCTCGCCGGTATCCTTGTTGGGATCCTCGCCGGTATCCTTGTTGGGATCCTTGCCGTTATCCTTGTTTGGGATCCTCGTCGGTATCCTTGTTGGGATCCTCGCTGGTATCCTCTAACTGCACTGAATCTACGGGTACATCCCAAGGATCCCGTCCGCAGTCACACGCATATTGTTCACTTCTAGCTGTTATACCGGAATCCCTCCTTCCAGTAGTGCTCCATGAGTTCCATGACGATGTCACTGCAGGCCGTTAAGGCATTTACCGGACCTTAGAAAGGCTTTCTAGGTGTACATTCTTCCACGGAATGCGTGAATAAGTACAAGAGTACGTCAGAACTTGCCACATCTGTCAACGAACCAAACCTGACAATCGGAAACCTCCTGGAATGATGCAGCCATCTTCAGTGACCGGACCTTGGCTAACTGTCTAGATGGACCTCATGGGCCCTTACATCCGCTCGTCTCCATGTGGATTCACCTTCCTCCTAGTGGTCGTCGATCACTTCACAAAATGGACCGAGATGTTCCCTCTTCGCGATGGAACCGCCTCCAGAATTGGACGAGTGATAGAAGAATCTCTCTTTTGTCGATTTGGAATTCCTTCCTCTATTGTCAGCGACAACGGGACCAACTTCACTTCGAACGTGATCAAGCGACTCTGCAAGTCCTGGAAGATCCAACGCCGACTTACTACACCATACCATCCTCAGAGTAACCTAACGGAACGCCAACATCGAACAATTAAGGCAATGATTAAGTCCTACTTGGATGGACGTAACCACAACAAGTGGCAAAATAATGTGCCTTACCTCTCCTTAGCCATCAACAATTCGGTTCAGGAGTCCACTATATTTACTCCTGCCCGATTAATGTTTAATCGTGACTTGTCTGTTCCCTTTCAGCTTTCCACAGCTCCATTTCCTGTCTCTGAAGAGGATGAAGACCAGACCTCCTCACTTAATCAAATTGCAAATGATCGTGAAGCTGCTTACCTTGAGGTCCTGACCTTAGTTCGAGACAACCTCCAAGCAGCTCAACAACGCCATAAAGTCGCTTACGATCGCCGCCACCGTGATGACCAGCTAACTATCGGAGATCAAGTTCTAGTCCGAGATACAACGCTATCAAATGCTGCAGACGGTGTCGTGGCTGGCCTGCTCCCTTCATTTCGCGATTCGGTGGAAACAGTGTCTACAGTTCACAGTCCGTTGAACTACACGGTTACCTTCGAAGACGGCAGCACCAAGGAACCCGTCCATATCTAACACCTCAGACGGTATCTTCGCCAGGATCCTCCAGCTGTCGGGTACCTGAAGGATCAATCGCCATCACTCGTTTCTGTTGGTGTCCCTGATGAATCACCGGTCTCAACAACGACCTCTACTGCTCCAAATTCTTTCGTGACACCTACCATTATACAAAATAATAATGATTACATGATTACAAAGCACAAGTCCTTACCTTTTGTTTCTTTTTCTGTTGAGCTGACGGAACCGGATGCAGTTTCTTCATCACCTCTTGCAGTTCCTGATGAGGATGACAGCCACGCCTCACAGCAACAGCGATGCAGTTCTCGCCTCCGCGCAATTCCTGCCGTAGACTGCAAAGTCTCACACACGGGCAGACGTCGCCGCAAACAACGGGCTCTTCCTGTTTCTCCTCCTAGCTCTACCTCCTAAAAACAAATGTTTCAATCTAAGCCTGATACTTCTGTCTTTTCCTTTCCCAGTGCCTCTTCTCCGATTTTTTTACAGTTTCTTCCCGTGAGAAGTGACTGCATCTGGACCATAGGCTATTTTTTTCATTTTCATTTCAATTTCCAAGTTTTTTCTCTTTGGTTAAAAATGTTTGTGAAGATTCAAAATTGTGTTAACCTTTTCTGGGGGACTGTAACCCAAGTCCATCTATTCCCCATATCTTTCCTTGGATTTCCCTATCCATCCTCCTGACTACAAACTCAAGGTATAGTTCCTTAACCTCATTTCCCTACTGCCTACGTGGAACTCAACGTCAGCCAACTCTCCTCAAGATTCTCCCGAATCCTCCTACCAAATCTCAATTCAGTCTAATCTCTCCTCCCGTGTGGACGTATTTTACTTTATAAATAAGTTAGTTCCTTATCACACGCGAGTACCGTAATCTTATTATTTCCCATCGCGAGACCCGGACTGCCCCTCTTCCAGGAAGACCACTACCCTTCCAGAAAGACGCCCGGATCTTTCCGCACTGGAACCGACGAATCAGAACGGCATAACTTCGTGGACGACAAAAGATCCCCAAGTTCATCTCATCGGGTACCCGTCAACGGGATCCTAGCCAAGTACCCGTCAAATTCTCTCTTATTGGGACTCCCCATTAATAACCTCCCACAAGCTACCGTTACAGTATACGAGATTGTCAATCTCGCAAAGCAGATAGATCCCCATGAGGATGATGAGATTAGCTTAAAGAGAGCCAGAGATGTTTTACTTCCGGATATTGCAGCGTTAGTGGGATAATCGGTGGACTTTGGTTAATTTATTGGAGAGATGTGCAAACGCACATGAGTTGTTGAATAGGAAGCGTCGAATGGAGAAGAAGAATGCAGAAATTCCTCCATTAAAAGGATTAGGAGAAGAGTTGGAAAAGAAGCAGAAAATCGTAAAGACGACGGATTAGGAACAAAAGGTTCAGAAAGTGACAGTTTTAAGGAAGGTGGCTTTGGAGGTTTTAGAGGAAGTCGAATAGGGTTCGAAGTTTTCGAAGAAATGATTTTAGAGGTAATGGATTTAATAGAGGACAAGATTCAGACATTCGAGATTTCAGGAGAAATTCAAGAGGGAACAGAAATGATGAAAGTAATTACAGTAGAGGTTACAGACAGGACATTTCTAAATTTACAAGTGCAAATAGGACGACGATTCCAAATGTCGGTGTCAACACTTCGGACACATCGCTAGAAACTGTAGTAGTAGGCCAGTAATTATGTCGATGGCTCATCAGCAAGGAATAATGTCGGAGCACAAGGTGGCAACGGACAGGGTCCAATGTTCAAACAAGCCCAATAGCACTTCGAACAACTACAGCCCTACCAACAGTCACGGGCAGGTTTTAGTGGATTCAATAGTAATGGTCAATTCGGGGTTAATTCAAATCAGGGTTATTCCCAAGCAGGAGCAGGTCAGGCAGGAGAAGATTTAAACTTCATAGGGAGGATCCACGCGAGCTCAGGTCCAGGTTACTCCCAAAATTAGTAGATACTCTAATTCCGACAGTGTCTTTCAACATTGAGAATCACCCGAGCATTTTCGAAGTAATTCTTGATTCTGGTGCTTCAATTTTTTCAAGTCGACGTAGATTAGCAATTAAGTTAGCTAGTGCTTATGACAGGAATCAGTCAGGAAGTATTCGATGTGGTAATAATTTGGATTTGTATATATTAGGAACAGTTAATTTGAGATTAAAATTAGGAAATTAGACTAGTGAATTATTAGCTAGGTTTCCAAGTGTCGTAAGAAGAGATGGATCTGTGGGTCAATCTTCATTTGCCTTGCATCAGATCCAATCGGGGGATACGATTTCATGTGTGCCAGAGCAGGGTTATCCACCAATGAAATCAGAGGAGATTCGAAAGCAGGTAGATTATTTGCTACAGCAAAAGATGATTCGGCCTTTAGCATCTTCATATGGATACAACATAGTTTTAGCAGAAAAGCCAAGTGGAGGCTGGAGATTAGCAATTAATTATAAAAAGTTGAGTGTTTTGACGCGTAAGAACGCGACACCAACGCCAAAGGACAATGTTATTCTGAGATTAAATCCAACAGGTGGATTTCACAGTTCGATAGATTTAAAGAGTGGAAGATTACAAAGTGATAGCCTTAATGACAGAATTTTATGCAAATGATACAAAGCATGAATGGCTTGTAATGCCATTTGGTTTAAGGAATGCTCCAGCAACATTTGTTACGTTGATGGATAGGGTATTAGAAGGTTACATTTTGAAGTTTTTTTCGTGTACATCTAGAGCTTTTAAAGAACATGTTTATCATTTAGATTTAATTTTGAAGAGGTCAAAGGAGGCAGAGTTAAGCATTAATCCTGAAAAGTCACATTTTGCGAAGAGAGAGTTGTCAGTTTTAGGACATAGGTTTAGTTAAACAGCCAAAGAAAGTTAGGGCAAAATTTGATTTCCCTACTCCTAGAAATACAAAGGAGGTGCTTACATTCCATGAAATGTGTTCATGGTAATCCTCGTTTATTCGTAATTTTGCTAAGTTGGCTGAGCCATTATATAGATTGTTGAAAAAGAATGTGAAGTTTGATTAGGGCTTAGATCGGGAAGTCATGTGTTAAGAATTTATGTTAACTGGGATTACTCTCTTCCAATTTATGTAAGAACAGATGCAAGTGATGTAGGATTAGGAGCAGTGTTAGTGCAATATCTAAATGGTAAGGAAAAGGTTATTCATTATGCAAGTAGAACGTAAACTAGTTCAGAAAAAATTTGTGTGCATGCCACAAAGAATGCCGAGCAATAATTTGGGCGATAGATAAGTTAAGAGATTTCATTTGTGGAAAAAGTATTAGTACGGTATTAACAGATAATAAGGCATTAACGCATTTAAAACATGTTCATAAAGATATAAAGCTGACAAGGTGGGCGCATGAAATAGAAGAGTCCGGGTGTAAGATTGAATATTGTAAGAATGTTGTAGCAGACTGTTTATCTAGAGCGCCAGTGGCGCCATGCACCTCAGAGCTTGATCATCCGGAAGGGTACAGGGACGTTTATACTCCCATATTAGCTCTCACGTACAACGGTAATCTTCTGAATAAAATCCGACTAGCTCAGCGTAAAGATCATGAGGTAATTGAAATTGTTGATAAGTTAGCGGGTGAGTCTGTGGCCACAGCAAACTCGGCTAATTAGCCCGTGAAGCCCTACAGCGATAGTTATGTAATTAAGAATAGTGTATTATATAGAAAGATTCTTCCATTTGAAGAGAAAGGTTTAAAGGAGTTCAAGCCACAAAGATCCTGGGTAGGGGACCGTCAATGAGCTCAGACGAAGCGGACACCAGTGATACAAAGACATCTCATACGATGCAACAGACACACAACTTAGTCATTTATTTACCAAAAGAATTAAGGATAGAAAAATTGCAACAGCTTCACGACGGATATGAAAGACAAAAGAAAACGCTGCGAGTAGATCTTATTGGAACGACATGAACAAAGAGATTCATACGTACGAAAATACATGTAGGTTTGGTCAGGAATTCAAAACGGAAAAGTTAAAACCAAAGGGTTTGTTAGGTTCTGTTCCTTTAGCAACAGCGGTGTTTGAAACGTTATACATAGATTTCATATGGCCCATGCCTGCGAATTTTAAACGAAAGAATAAGTTTCGTTTAGTAATGATCGATCAGTTAAACAATTGGGTAGAGTTATTTCCCATGACAGCTGCAACAGCTAAGAAGGTAGCAGAAAAGCTACAAAATGAGGTATTCTGTAGATTCGGTTCCCCTAAGAACATAATAAGTGACAATGGTTCACATTTTGTTAATATTATTTTGAAGAAGTTGTGTAAAAAGTGGTCACTAAAGCATACTTTGATATCAGCGTATCATCCGTATCCTAACAGAGCGGAACGAACAAATCAGGATTTAGATAGAATGATTTCAAGTCACTTAAATGACGCACATGGTAATTGGGACGAACATATTCAGAAGTTCGCAATGGTATTAAGAAGTATGATTAATGAGACATTAGGTCTTTCACCTGCAATGTTGAATTTAGGTCGTGAATAAAAACTTCCTATAGATAGAGCTTTACAAGAAGATTCATATGATAATTATCAATTAGAAGCAGAAAAATTAGCTCAATCAACTCCAGTAGCTTTGAAAGAGATATTAAAGTCAGTTAGAGACAGAATTTTTAGAACACACCTGATAAACAAAGTGTATATTGGCGCTAAGCGTCGTGACGTAAGTTTTAAAGTTGGTAAAATTAGTTTATGTTAGAAACAGAATTGTCAGATGCAGAAGCCCATAAGGCGAAGAAGTTCTGTAAAAAGTGGATAGGTCCTTTCGAGATTCTTTCCAGAAGTAATTACATTTATATTTTTAAAATGCCGAAGAGAATGGTGCCAAAACGACATGTTCAAGATTTAAAACCTACGAAACTACTACGCAAGAGAAACTCAAGTAGAAAAAAGTAATTCAGTACAACAGTTAGCCAAAGATCAGGATGTCAGTAGCATTAGAACGTTGAGTAATAGAGACAATAAAGTAGATAACAAAGCATTAGCGAGAACACGCGCGTATTATAAAATGCTGCAATTGTAGTCGATAAGGTGTAAACAATTTCGTTTTTTCCTCAGAGTGGATTTTTCAAAAATCAAAATTCCAATTTCACCTTCGTACGACGTGAATTGTCAAGTGCAGAAGCCTTACATGTGTAATGAATTCCACGATTATCGACTGCAGTTGAATCAGAAGACGGGTTTCTTCACACGTCATCCAGCGTTGGATGAATTTCATACTTGGAAACTTCAACAAGTTCATCAGAACATTATCTTGAGAAAATTTATTAAGTATGTCTAATCACCTTCAGTGTAATCACAAAGAAATTGCAATTGATGCAGAATTCCGACAGAAATTGTTTCTTGATTGTGTTTCGTTGATACAAATGTCGTGTGAGCATTACGATTAATTAATAGATCCGTTGTTGGTATTCACACAGGACTCATTACTTACTACATAATACGCACTCGCATCGCGATGTATCACATTTATCCCAACGGGTCACTCACAACCCCTAGACAAGGTGATCCTCTGGACCTCAGCGACTAGATACAGCGAACCAGCGACCACAGGTACAGTCTCAGATAGAGTTAGCCAAGCGCACATCACTCTAGGGCCATTCTCATAGCTATAAATGACTCAGATAGGGCTTAATCGTTGTACTTGTGGCGTTAAACAGAAACTAATATTGCAACATTCTACTGACCTCAATGTGTCCCTAAAAGGGATTAATTTGGGAAACAAATGGATTCGACGAAGAAATGATTAAATCCACACAAAGCCATAGAGTACGGCAGATGATATATGTAATTTAATTTTACAGATGCAAACCTTCTAAATCTTGAGAATTTGATAGTAATTTCACGAAATTGATTTAAATCATTTTTAAAACATCAGCTTTTCCTAGGATTTTAGTAATTTAAATTCTATAATACTTTGCCAGCAATTTCTTGACCTACTGGATTTAAAAACTTCGTTTATCAGTTCAAACGAAATGAGTTATTTTTGGTTGACTCCAAGGCCCTAAATTTTAAGAGCGTAGCAACCGGAGTTTTACAAAGCTCCGGTTGCTACGCTCTTAAAATTTAGGGCCTTGGTTGACTCCTTTATTTAATGGAGTTGACACTGAAATTTTATAAACGCGTATATTTTTTATTTAATTCCAGGTAATTTGAAGACACAGCGGAAACTCTTTTGCGACGACTGCAAGAAAGGCTTGATGTAGAATAATGCTGATAAATTTTCTAGCTTTTCTGGCGTTACTTAATTGGTCTTACTAATAACTGGTTTGCTGGTAGCTTGCAAACAGGGAATTATTAGTGAATAGGATAAGGATGGTTATTGTACCCCGTTATTTAACGGTACAGAGCAGAATTTTTGAAGTGTTTAGAAGACACGAATAAGAACCACATGTAGTCGCACATTCAGCTCCGTGCACGTAAGTTCTTCTTCTGGCCTAATTTTGCACAAAAGACGTTCGAATTGGTTAGGTTTTATGCACACCTGTGTTCTAGGACGTATAATATTTATTTTATCTGTGGGTCAATATCCACATTTTAGTATAAACGTGTGACTTTATTCTGCAGTATGGTTTATAATTTACTTATTTTGTCTTCATTTTAGCTTTAAAGTTCCGATTCTATTGGCTACATTGTTAGATTTAAAAATCCCGAACTGAAAAGAGCAAAGTACAAACGTACAAGTATAGTCGTAGTCGGAAATGACAGTAACGTCAAAAAGAACGAAAAGGGTGTACGATAAACACAGCCTTATACAGACAATTGTTTTCAAGCAGAAATTTAATTTGAGATCGGGGTTTTTGCTGCTCGACTATTCATTTGTTTTATTTTATAAATAGTGTAAGGATAAAAAATAAGTAGAAACAAGTTAGGATTGTGTTGCATCACCGAATTCTGGCATTTGCAGTTGCATTTATCATTTTTAAAAGCAAGTTGGAGCTCTAAGCTTGACATTTTTACTATGACGATAGTGTTTTGAACGCTGTTATTACTCAATTCCGGGTTTTATGCTGGCAAACTTTGTTTCGAAAAAGCAAGTGATAACAATAAGAAGGATTACTATACAATGGATGCAGCTTCGCGTATGTGTAGAGCTGCATGGTCTTGGAACTCATGGCAACTTTCTTAGATTGTTGCATTAGGTGGCAGGATACAATCATATAGGGTGTCCCATGGAAAACTTTACACTTATTTTTGAAAATTGCACAGCTCTCATAAAAGTCACTCCAATATGAAAATAAGATTCTGACAGGCAATCGCTTTCTCTATAAAGTGGTTTTAACCTTGACTTTAGCAATTTGCGCTATCCGATGCAGGACAGCCTACAATATGCCCGCGCTTTCACTTCACTTTGTCTGGCTTTTCTCTAGTTCGTTTTCTTTAAACATGCTTTATTGTTGCTCTATCGCTTTCAAAGTTCTTTTTGAAATTATGCGTCTTTCTGTAGAGCATAAAACTTGGTTAGTTGAGTGTTAAGTTGTTAACCGAAGACTTAGAGTGGTTCAAAGGCAGTTTAGAACACAATTTGCAACACAAGATCAACCGAGCCTTCCTGCGATTTCCCATGTTGTTGCATTATTCAGAGAGACCTAACCTGACCTGACACCCCCGGATTTCTTTTTTTGGCCATTTCTGAAGGAGAAGGTTAGAAGGAGAGGAGCGAGTAATCTGGATGAGCTGAGAAGAGCAATCGTTGAAGCGTGCGGGGAAGTCTCTGTGGAAATGTGTGCCTCTGCATGCAGAGGGGTCCTGCCGAGATGCGTGAAAGTTTTGGCGAATCAGGGTGGACATTTTTTTTACAGAAAGCGATTACCTTTCAGATTATAAACTTGGTTTTTCTAAGTGTTTTAAATTAGCTGAGCCTTAGCCAAATAAAACTGTAAAGTTTCCCATGGGACACCCTATAGAAAATATTCTTAAAACAAAATGAACGATTAGTTTAGGAAAAAATTTTATTGTGTTCAATTTAAAAATATAAACATTATTCCTCTACGAATCTCCGCACTGATCGAATAGTCGGTTGCCGGTGCCCAAGTAGATGTATGGTCGAATAAAGTACCTAACTGCTATAAATAAATATTTTTTTATGCATTCTGAAACTGAATTTAGTTTAGAGATGTATTTCTTAATACCCCAGTATGCGACACGATGGTTTCCTTCTCCTGAATGCTGCTTCTGTCTTTAGTTGATACTTCATTGGAATTAGGGGAAGAGACGGGAGCAAAGGTAGGAATTGCATTTTGGATAAATACAGGAGGCTCTTGGGTGATCGAGTTTAGTTGAGAACTACTGGAGGAAGCTAAGGAGCCTGTACAAGAGCTTCTGAGTTAGGTACATAAATTGATCTACTAGGAATTGTTGATGTTAGAATTGGGGATCGATGAATGGTAGTGTTATTATGTGAAGAGGGAGGTTGAGGTGTTTCATTAGAAGGTACCAGAGCAGGTGAAGGAGTGTGGACAGATTCGAATGTCGAAGATTCGAGGGTTTATTTTGTGCAGTTATTGTAAGGGACAGATTCGGAGTTTACTATGTAAGAGAAAGGGGTGTGGATGATGGTAAGGTTCGTCGATAGGTCAACTTCAGGTGAGACTTGGACAGCAATGGCCCCAGTCTCTTTTAAAATAACGCCTTTGCTGTCGGAAGTGAACTTGACATAATCCACGTCACTATTGCATTGTGCAAGTCCTACTTCCACGGGGATAATTTAGGTTCACTGCAAATCAACGCACACTTGAAAGGAACGCACGGACTTATTGCACGATGTAACGTTAACCACACCCCCCATAGCAATATGGGACAGAAAAAACACTGTCATGTTGGATGTGTCTTCGACGATCGAATGAAGACTATTCAGGAATAATCGTGTGAATGTGACAAGTAGTTAAAAGGAAACACATTCCTAAAAATGCAATATATTCTCGTATTAAGGTGTCATCTGAATCTTAGGCAAGAAATGCATATCTTTGCGAACAAGAATAAATTAATAAATTCATGCCGAAAATTACATCTACAACACTATTAGACACATTGTATGCTTTAATTACATCAGTTAATTTTGTTATATGATCCGGGCAGACATTGATAACATCCGCTCTTTTGTTTGGTAGAGCACAGGTTTATCTATTAATTTCTAAAAAAGCTAGGGGTATAACTCTTAATTGAATTTTTAATCATCTTTTGAATACCAATGAAGGTGAACCGGAATACAGTTCCTTGTTGGAACAAAGAACTAACTGAGCTTAGGTCAATCTCCCGTAAACTGTACCGGAAGACTAAGCCAGGCGATCAAGGGGGAACTTGGCTCGCCTATACAGAGGCCAGAGACAAGTACAATTGTGCCCTCAGAAAGCAGAAAAGGATATCATGGAAGACCTTTTGTGGTGACGTGAAGGGCTGTGTGGGTACCTCTCGATTGTTGAAGTCTCTCAAGGCCGACAGGGTTGTGAAACTTGGCTTAATTGAGAAAGACGACAAATGCCTTCAACGAAGTAACCACTCGTGCACTTGTTGAGGGCCACGCTCGGTCGAGAGTGCACCCGCTCATTATCAGGCGAATATCACACCTGCTATGTAGCCGGGTGGAAACAGCCAGTCACGGGACACGAGAGGGTGCCCTCAAGGAGGTGTCTTCTCAAATTTATTGTGGAACTTAGTTGTGCTCCTACAGCTATTCCAGGAGCCTCATCCGCAGCTTTACTCTCAAGGCTTTATTGGTGACATTGCCTGTCTAGCTGACGGCATTGACTTGTCTATTGTGGTTGAGCAATCCCAAGGTGCTCTTAACACCATATATTGTTGGTATCTTTCCACGCGTACCCTTGTAGACTGATGTGTGCTATGGGGGAAAGAAGCCGAGGAAACCGGGTTCCCGTGTGAGTCGGAGACTGAAATTTCCCCTGCGAACAGCAATTTCAAGGTTGTAGTGTGAAGCAGGAAAGCCTGGAGGGAAGAAGGAATGGGTAAGAATGCCAAGTGAATTCTCTGCTGGACTGACGGCTCTAGGAAAGACGATATGTCTGCGGCTGCTTTTGTTGTGACAAAAGCCCCTGAGGAGGAGATGCTGACATCTGACTCCATTCCCTTGGGGCAGTACTGCACCGCGTTCCAATCAGAAATCAGGGCAATACTTGAAGCAAGTGTATTCCCGAACAATAGCCTGCCTCTTGATTGTCCGGTTCATAGACTTGTGGACAGTCAATCTGCCCTCCATGCCTTACAAGGGTCTAAGAGAGTTAATGGCAGTGTTCGTCCAGCATACAAACACCTGCACGAGCACGATGCATTTTAATGCATATATGCACCCATGTGCACGAATCAAACGGTGCATGGAATGTACAGTGTGCAAAAAATCAAAAATTACGTCAATTTTGAGACTAGAAACCTGAGAAATGCGAAAAACACAAAGCAGCCTCTTAATAAGAGTAAAACAACTGTCACGGGTCGAGATGCATTACTCTTTCTAGCTATTCATTTACTCAATAAATACAGAAAACAACTACAATTGTCGTTGATAGAAGTTTGCTTTAATAGTTTTCTCCTGACTTGTCTTTCTATTGTCCAGATAGCTACATTCCCTCAGAAATAACATATTACACATTATTCTGAATTCCAAAATATCTCAAATGACGCTGTTTAATTCTACGTACCAATTATCCCACACGCAACGGGAACAGCTGTGCTGACAGGGGCATTTCTGGGACATGGTTCATGGACTCACCCATTCTTTCTTGCCTCATTCATTCTTTTTGTTTCAATCTGTTAAGACACCAATTCTTATATATTAGGCCAAACTAATGACTTATTACTACAAGCTATACTATCACTACAATTATTACTTATTCTTAAAAGCTTACACGTAGGAATAATTAGGATTGAGTTTTATTGATTAATTTAAGGTTGGAAGAAGTTTTAAATTGCTTCATCCATGTTTGGTTCCCGTGTAGCATTTATTTGAATTCCTGTGTCCAAAGGTCCAAACTAGGGCTTGTTAGACAGATTTTTCTTCAGGCACTCAGTGATCAAGATAATTTTCTAGATAAGCTTGATGTGTAATACTATAATAAATGAAATGACACGGGATAAACTCAACACTCAAGTTGTCAATAATTTAACTTCAAATAGAATCTCAGAAATACTAAATGGACGCGTTTATAGTTTGTGCTAAGCATGACCATAGAGTATTTTTACTCGCTGGAGGAGGTTCCAAGTATACACCGCGTTTATTCGTGCATATGTGCATTATATGCAACCAATGCATTCTATGCATTTCGTGCAGGTGAAAGGTTAAAACGATCAAAAGTGCATGAAATCCGAACACTGGTTAATAAACTAGTTCTGGAAACTATACAGAGCCTCAATAACCTGGGGAGCAGGGCTAAGGTCACTACGAATCTAGCGACCAATATCTGGGCAGATGTGACAAGTCAGCTGTATTGCGTCTGGAGATTCTGGGCTTCTCGCCACTGCAAACGCCGGAAATCTATGACATTTCCCGCCCCAGACGGGTAGAATTCATTGCCAAATCAGGTAGATCCGTGTTGGATCATGCGGGACACGAAACATAAATCAACGGCATATCTTCCTGGGGAGCCTGCAATTTGTCTCAAATGGCTTCTGTGGATGGACTTCTTCACTAATCTATGGTTGAGCAGTCCACCCCATTCATGCAACAAAGCCTGCAAGGCTGCAATGAAGCTATTCAAGGTCTAGCCGGAAGAATAGAAGGTCGTGCTGGTAATGCCCCACCTCCTCCTTTTGCTGCAAATGC
>JAQGAC010001325.1:0-14426 GCA_034696585.1 Isotomurus maculatus | reverse complement strand
TGATCTCCTCATCGTAATTGTAGATTGGATTCTGAGACACTTCGTCTCCGTCTTTGATGATGAGAGCACCGTAAGCGAAGGCCAAGTCGAGACCCGTGTGGGCGTGGTACATGTACGTCCCTGTTTGATTGGCTGCGTGGGTTGTGTACAAATAAGAGGCGTTTGGTTGGATGGGATTCTGAGTCAGGAAGGGAACTCCGTCTGACCGTTGGGTTCCCTGCTGGAAGAGTCCGTGCATGTGGAGAGCAAATGCTGAGGGAAGGTCGTTGATGACGAGGAGTTCGAGGGAGTCTCCTTTCTCCAGGATGAGCGGAGGTCCTGGAGAAACGGAGCCGTTTATGAGGATTCCAGGCTGAGGGAATCCATCGGGAGAAACTGAACCTGCGGAGAAGACGAGAGTCTCGCGGAGAGTTTTTGCTTCCAGTGCGACACTTCCGATTCCAATTAGGAAGAAGGCGAGACAAGAATTGAGAGGTGACATTATTGTTTGTTTGGATTTTGGTTGGACGGTGACAGGTGAGAGGAAGGCTGGCTGAGTAACCAGTTGTCGTCGCTGTGACTGAGCTTAGCCAACTGACAACTGATGGACAGTTGTTGAACAAATGCATTTCAGAATTATATTTTCATGTTTGATGGGATGAAGACGAGTAAATAATGGCCAGATGGGATATGGACGAGTTTATTTAATCTGATTTCATTTGTTAATTCCTCCTCCATGTTAACAGCTACGGTTAATGTTGTTCTTGTAGAGGGGCCAGGAATGATGACAAGCAGTTTCTGAAATGTTGGATGGACTTTGTAATATGAAGTCAATTTAAAGACCACGTATGACTTGTGGATGTAATCTCCGTGCTAAATTGAATTTACATTTAGACTGTCAGAATGCAAGAGAAGCTGGAATCGGTTTGTTTTATTACAGAGTGATACGGTAATCCTCCAAGTCCCGAAAGTGCAAAAGTCCCGTGCAATAAAGTTGCGATTATTTAATGAGAGCAGATTGTTTGCGTAATGAGCTCACATAAAATATTAAATGAATGAATATGGGTTTTATTTTATTGTTTAATTGTTGTAAATGTTGGAATGCAGTTGTGTAAGCATTATACAAACTTACAATAAGAATCATTGATTACATCGCGATCTTGTTGATTGGATATTTGTTCTAATTGATTTGAAATCTTGAATGGCTGTAATGTGTTTTCCCATGATTTGGTGGGGAGTTAAATGGCAGTGGACGAGCCACAGGCCGGGATTGTTGGCGATGAATCTGATGGCAGTCCATCCGCAAGGCGCTTGGGAAGTTGTGTTTTCCACGAGTTGATGGGGAAAAGAGTGACGATGTCTCGAACGATGAATTCACTGCGATTGGAGACAATTTGGTCGATTAGCGATGTGTCTTCGGAGTTGTAGGCGTCAGGACCTGAGGCAACAACGTGGAAATTGTGTCCGTGAATGTGCCACGGGTGTTGCTTACATTATTCATCTTCAGTCATAACATTTTCGAAGACTATTTGGACTCTTTCACCCAACAGGATTTCGTAGATGCCGTAACACGAAGAGTTTGCGAGGAGTTCTGCTTGGGAGTTGGATTTTGGATTAGAGGCTCCGACTTCGCAGTGAAGAATGACGTACACTTCCGTTTCTTGGCCCATAGCGTGACACATTCCACTCACAATCCAATAGTTTCCTATCGGCTGATTCATCTCCACAATTGCACTGCTCCTCTGTGCAGCGTTCAAATCCAAGTGATCCGTAGTCACCAGATCTGTAAGAACTCCATCAACTTCAATTACGCTTGACTCTGTGTGGTTATCAATGGACACTCGTAGCATAGCACCAGCTGCAAGTCCAATCACTCTGAATCTGTACTTCTTTGCTGCAGTTACTCGAATGGAGTCTGGTTGGAAGGGATTCTGAGTCAAGAAGGGAACTCTGTCTGACCGTTGGGTTCCCTGCTGGAAGAGTCCGTGCATGTGGAGAGCAAATGCTGAGGGAAGGTCGTTGATGACGAGTAGTTTGAGGGAGTCTCCTTTCTCCAGGATGAGCGGAGGTCCTGGAGAAACGGAGCCGTTGATGAGGATTCCAGGCTGAGGGAATCCATCGGGAGAAACTTAACCTGCGGAGAAGACGAGCGTCTCCCGGAGAGTTTTTGCTTCCAGGTTGGCAGTTCTGATTCCAATTAGGAAGAAGGCGAGACAAGAATTACGCAGTGACATTATTGCAGATGGAAAGACAGGTGCGTGAGTTAATTTTTGAAGGAAATGATAACTGATGTACAGTAGAGCATTTCTTGATGTTATCTTTTCTACATATCATAATATTTTGATGCTCAATGTGGATACGCAGATATGATGGACTATCGTATTTGTTTAATTTGATTTTGCTTATGCCAATGTCAAGTTTTACGTCTAACTGAGATACGCGGTAGCTCCAGGAATCGCAGCGTATTGTTTGTATTTAGAATCTCAATTAATCCTGCGCTCACAAGCTGTATGATTTAAGGTTAATATTTAATAAAAAATTTATTGTTTGGGTTGTCAGTCAATAGTTTTAGTGAACAAGTAGAAATTCCCCTCAAGAACAATCAACTACTCAAATCTCAATTGTACATTCATCTTTTGAGGTTTTAAATGTATTCTCAATCATGCGTGTCTGTGTACTCGTGAATTTCTCGGGTTTGAAGATATAAATATGGGCAGAGAGACACAGTTAGAATTATACATGGTATACATGCCTTTAACTTTGTCTCTATATATATTAAGTGTGGGATGAATGATTCAACATTTATCTATTGCAATTCAAGGTTGAATGGGAACTTAACAAGTCTGTCCAAAAGTTGGCACGATTTAACGGTAAATGAATTATACAATTGGGTTAGTTTGAGCAAGGCAGTTCGTTTTTTATCAAGCGACTTAATGCAATTGAATCTCTCTCTTTAGATAAAGTTTGTGTGTTTTATTGCTTAGTACTTGGCTTGTGTGTGTGTTAATTCACATGGAAAAAATATTTTATTGTAGTACTATCATCATATGATTATGAGATGATCCTCCTGATCGGAATGAAGAAGGTTAATCCACACACGAAGCAGAATTAGCATAACTGGACGGGGATTGGAGATGCGGGGATTTGTATTTGGTGGATTCAAGGTTAACTTCTTATCAAAGGAGCTTAATAAATCTGCAAGAAGGTTAACTAGTTAACTTTAAACTGAGACTACGGGTGTATACGCTAAAGCACGTTTAAAGCAAGAATACATATGACCACGAAGATGGAGTCAAGAGAAATTGAGACACTCTGACACTGTTCACTGCTGTATTTTTAGCTTATCACGTTGTTTCTTTCCGTAAGTGCGCAACGGACAGTGGAGAGAGTCTCACATTCCAAAAGATAACTCTTCTCAAGACTCAAGACTGAGAAGAAGATTTGGCTGTGGAGATTTTTAAGTTCTTAGTTAATTAAGTCAAGGATTAAGTTTTAAGTGTAGGAAGCAACAAGTGGGTGAATCGAATTGTGGAAATGTTGGGAAGGAAATGGGTGCTGAGAAGGGAGTTCGATGGAGCTGCAAAGCTTAGTGATTTTGAGTTAGTTAAGGAGATTTTACCGGATTCCCTTCAGAATGGAGGTAACTAATTAATTATTAAGACCGTTAATTAATTAGGGGCAACGGGGTGGATTGAGAAGTTAATGATGAATTTGTGTGTGTGAAGAGATCCTTTGCAGAGCGTTGTGGCTGAGTGTGGATCCTTACATGAGGTCGGCAGGAGGTTCTCAAGTTCCACTGTTGGAGGGAGGAGTCGTTCCTGGAAGTCAAGTGGCTGTGTATGTTTAATTTCCAGGAATTTTATGAAATTGTGGAGCTATAAATCATAAATTTATTTATTTTTCGTGGACAGAGTGGAGAAGTCAAATCACAAGGAGTATCCTGAAGGGACACTCGTGCTGGGATACTTTGGGTGGAGAGACGTGACGTTATTCCGACCTGACCTTGTAAACCGGCCGATGTACTTCTACAAGCTTCCTGTTGATCTCCACGGCTTATCTCCGTCGTACTTCTTGGGTGCTGTGGGCATGCCAGGGTAAGCAAAGGTTATCTCATTCTTACTTAGGCACTTGGCAGTTTACATGAGAAGTGATTTTATTAATTTTGGCAGCAATGCAGCACTCTTTGGAATGGAGAAGGTCTTGGAGGTCACTGAAGGGTCAAGTGTCGTTGTCTCAAGTGCTGCAGGGGCTGTGGGAGGAGTGGCTTGTCAAATTGCCAAAATCAAAGGTACAGTAGATTAGATAGTTCAGGTTGCTTGAGGAATTAATTTACTAAAAGAATTATGGGATTTGCGTAGGATGTAAAGTGTTGGCATTTACTGGGAGCTTCGAAAAAACAGTGTGGCTTAAGGAAATCGGAGCCGGCTACATTTTCGACTATAACATCACAGATGTCGAGAAAGTAATTAAAGAATTTGCACCTGAAGGAGTCGACTACTTCTTTGATAATGTAAGGAAACGCGGAGAAAAATGTGAGAAGTTCTTTATAAGATGGACATTTAATTTGTTTTGCAGGTAGGAGGAGAGTTCTCATGTAAAGTGATGAGGAATATGAAAAAGAACGGAAAGATTGCGTTGTGTGGAGCGATCTCGCAGTACAATCGAGAAACAAACGGGCTTTCTGAACCAACGAGTAAGTTGAGAGCTTGAGAGATGAGATTTAATCAGCTGAATGGAAACAGGAGCTGTGAAATTGATTAGTTTATTGTGTCACTTAATTACATTTGCAATAATTAACTTGTGTCTTTTCTAGTACCTTTTGACTACTCGTCGTTCATCTACAAGAAACTGAAGATGGAAGGCTTCCTCGTAAGCGAATGGGAATCTGAATGGCAGTGTGGGTTGGCCAGGCTGAAAGACTGGGTAGTCCAGGTGAGTCGGAGTATTTGTGGTTTCTTTTGCTGTAAAAAAGCGTGAACAATTTGCGACTTCTTCCAACAAATTCCCACGTCCAGCAGAATTATTTACTTTAAAATTATTTGGGGATAAACAAGTAGAGATGATTGTGTGCGAAGAGTTTGCTTAATTATTCCCTGCTTGCTTTTCAAATTCAAGTCAACCTTGCAAATTGTAATTTTATCAAAATATTTTAGGGTAAAATCCAAGTGCAGGAAACAATCACGGAAGGGTTTGAGAAGATGCCTGAAGCGTTTTTGAATCTCTTTGAGGGAAAGAACATCGGAAAACAAGTTGTGAAGGCTTGAAGGACGAGCTTAGATAAAGAAATTCGACATTTCTATCCACCCGATAAATATTTGACTGGAGAAATAGACAATAAGGACAGCTGGATATAGTTTAAATGTTGTGAATTTATTTTTAAATGAGTAACATCGGAATTTTATGAAATTATTACTGTCACGAGACACAAAACGAATAAATATGGGAATAAATATTTTTGTACACAAGTTATGAGGAGGAAGGTTAAATGAACGTACTGTGCGGGACTTGATGGAAACGAAGGAACCCAGACGCATGTTTTGTGCACGAAACGCATTCTCATCTTTAGATTCCTGGAATCTACATGCTGAAAATATTTGGCCTTGAAGATAACTGACTGTGAGAAATATTTAGACACGTCTCTGCGCTTCATCTTTTTCATTAACATAATTAATAAGATTGTAGATTTTATCGTATTTTTAGCTTATGTCTCTTGGATCTCTACAGGAAAAAATTAAACTGAGACATTGCTCCCTTCTCTCCTGTTGATCTGAAAAGTGGCTAAAAAATGCACACAAAAAGAGCGTCACGATAATCGACACCAAGTAATAAAGGTCAAGATCCAGTTGCAGTTGTTATAAAGGTCAAGTATCACAAAGTCTCTACAATCTGCAGTCTAGCAGTTCCAGTCGTTTCTCGGCCGCAGCTATCCTGCTTGCTATCGCGATTCTTTCTTCCTTCCTCATCCTCGTTCCCTTCGCTTCAGCCATCCTTTTGACCTGTGAGTACGTCCTCATATCTTAGCCATTATAGTTTTAGTTATTATAATGCAGTTCACAAGAACGACGACTCAACAATTGCTTGTTGACTGATAGAGTCCAGAGAATTAAGAAAGAGGAAATAAATTGCGAGATTGCGACATTAAGCCATATTTTGTACATGAAAAGGAAAGTATATTTTGTATATTTTACTTAATAGTACATAGTTAGTTTGTGATTAGATTAGATAGCATTTAAGAAACAATTTCATATTTAATTCATCAATAGCACAAAATATTTACCGAATCACGATTTTACTCGATACCGAGCAAAGCACGCACATAAAATCATCACTCAAATACACAAATAGGTATTTCTCATTTTTTTGAAAAATCACGCTTACGTGCTACAAGGTACATTTCGTTAATTCTACGACTGTGCTTATAAGGGAGTTCAGTAAGAACTTGACTTGTATAAAATAAGAATCTTAATCAGCAAATCCCAAAGATGGATACTTCCAAATGTAAAAGTCTCATTTTGTTCTATGTGCTGAGACTCAGATACTAAAAGGAATAACTATTCAATCTCTGGTTCCTTAAATTGCCTGTAAACTACTGACTAACCTTAGCCATAAGTTTGTTTAATTATTTTTGAGAGGAGGCAAAGTGCCGGAAATTAGAAGACTTGCGCGAGACGTACACGGATAATAAAGTAGCGCTTTTTCATCCCCTCAAAAGTCCTTAATTCTCCTCATTATATTAGTTGCAGTCTGGGGCCTGCGGTAACCATTGGGACAAGATATTAACATTTTAAAACAGAACTGCGTTGCACAGATTCCTGCCTCTGACACTGACTCAAAACTGACTTAAGTAGAAGGTTGCAGGTCGACAACGAACACTTCTGTTGACATTGACGAGGGATTCTCAACCGCTGCAGTAGCCGCGTTGCTATCTCTTGCACGAGCTTTTTCATGAGCTACTCGAACCCGTTCTTTCTGCCTCCTCCGGATGGGATGAGCGATGAGTCTCCGTTGAAGGTCGAAGATGCGGATGTTGCGCTTCCGGCAAAACGAGCGGACACAGTGATAGGTGATGTAGGCCGTAACGGTGATAGTGACGCCAACAAAGATTCGGAAGTAACCCAGGAGAGACATGTCGTTAGTTGTTTCGTATATCGATCCCACCTCACCTGAGAATCAAAATCATGTTAAGTGAGGTGACTCAAAATTCCCATAATAAATTCCCATGAATTCGTGTTTTGTGCTCACTGTATAATTCATATTTGCTGTGGCGCAGTTTCCTCACTTTAGCTACGATGCTCTTTGGGCCGTAGAAGGAGTGAACCAACGATGAGTTACCAGTGACACTGTCATGAAAAATTAGCGAGTTAAAAACAACAATTTAATCACAATCGTTGTTACCTTTTAGCCATATCCGAGACGTGAATACTTGAGAAGGGAGTCATCGATGTTTCCAGACGGAGAGTCATATGCGAACATGTTGGCAAGCAATGTGGACACGCCCTTGGAAGTTTCATATCACGCACTATTTCCCCTTAAAGTGTCAATTCAAAACAGAGAGCTCGATTTTACTTAACATGAACTGCAGGATTAAAGTCAAGAAGCTTTTCGCAGACTGACCCTCCGCTTCCCTGACACACTCAAACTCGTCCACGTCGCATACTCTTTGATCGGCAGAGTCTTCGAAAGCATGACGAAACAAAATTATATGAAAGTTTTATGAACCTAGAAAGCTTTCAGAAGTCAAAAGATTACTTGGGAAAGAGAGAAGGGCACAGTCGCATCTTCTGAGAATGAAGTCAGCAATGCATTCTCTGTGGCAGTTTTCTTGGTTGTAAAAGTTGTAGTGTGTCAGATTCCGTTCCTTCTCCATGTAGCAACCTCTCTCCTCCTGTACAAAAATTGCATTCGATTGTTACTCCCTTACAACTATTAAATTGGTTATATTGCGAACGTATGAAATGGTTTTGAGATCTTCATCCGCTATTGTAACTTCCGGAAAGACTCGAATGAAGACTTCGTGCTTGGGGGGCACCAAGACGCTCTCCCTTTCCACATCAACGTCCACCCCCGGCACAGAGATCGCGATCTAAACAAGACGCTTACTTAAATCAATGCATACAAGAATAAGCAATTACACAACTAATTATGGATTGAAACAATACGCGTGTCCCTGAGCTGTCGAACTGAGGACAATCGGAATCGTTTTCGTCCATTGTGACGACAAATGAGAGTCCCCATGGCCAACCTCCGCTAGCCTGCCTCAACGGACCTTCCAGAACCTCTCCAGAGCTCGGATCGTTCATGTGACGCAGATGCTTGTGAAGATTCCAGTTGTTCCACTTTTTGGTTCGCTCGGTTGGTGAGTCCCTTTCTGTTTCTTCATTGGCCCACAAAGTCTTCAGAGAACGTTTCCTGTTGTAAGACAACGTTTATTTATTTCGGAACTAAAATATGTAAACTGGAACGGATAAGTTTGTGATACCCTTTGTACAAAGCAGAGTCGGGGAGTCTATTGAATGAGCAGCAACCTCCAGTTGTCTCGAACGTTGGAGTGAATTTACAAGAACCAGCAGACTGCATATTCCACGAACAATACTTCACCATTTCTTCACAATTAGGTGAGGCCTAGTTGTAACAGAAAAAGATTGCAAATTAATGTGTGAGTCATTTGAAAGGGATTTCCGTTTGGTGGACAAAAATTGCTACCTTTTTCATAAAGGGAATAATTTTAGTTGTGAGCTCATCATCACTAGCACTATCTTTCACTGCTTGCGGAGACAGGCTTCCCGCATAATTGTGATGGGTGAACCTGTTATGGTATCCCTTTCCATGCCTGGAACTGTGAATGGTTTTAGGTTCGCACGCGTGGCTCAGAAAATACAGAAGCTTAGAGTAGTAATTCAGATTCCTGTCAGACTTCTCCAAGCGAATCTTTGAGTCCTGATACTTCAAGAACTCCCTGTAAGAAGAAATAGGATGCTACTTACGAGTTAGTTTCATTAGATAATAAATTTTAAAGTGAGTATACTGGATAGCCTGTTTGGCTAAAGAGCCCTGGAATGATGCGTGAGGACAGGTTGTTACTCCAAAATAAGGGAGGTCGTAGATTGACACTTCTTTTGTGTCGAAAGCGAACAGCACTGGGTTCTGTTGCTTGAACTTGTAGGTGTTGATGCTCATCGCTGTACCAATTGCAAGTGCAATGCAAAACAGCAGCAGCCACATTATTCTGTTTAAAAGAGAAAAAAACCAGTCTCAGTTTTTATTACTTTTTCATTACAGGAAGAACCGTTTGTTCACGTCAAAAATGAGCACTAGCTACTTTATATCGATTGCCGTGAAGTTACTGATGATTTTTCATGCCTCCGCATCAGCACAGGAGACAAATTTGTGCTTATGCCCTCAAGAATTACCGTGGCCAAACTACCAACTAGGCTCTGCGAATGCTCAAGAGTTTTGTGGAAAAGAAATAATGCACCTGGTCCAGAACACAACTTGCTTGCGAGACCATATTTATAAGTGCAAAGTCAACCAAGCAGCAGCAGAGATCGGATATGATTGCAGTTTGAGAAGTCGCAACAAAACTAAATTCGCTTCAATTTGTGGTCCAAATTCCGAAGAAGATTGTAAATACGCAGTGGGAGAGGGAGGATCAGAAGATGTTATAGCCTTTTGCCTGAGAACAAGAGTCTGCGGTCAGCCAAATAGGATGGAACCAAAGATGATTCGATATTATGGAAAAGTATTTTAGTGTCATTGGCAAGGGTATCTGGATGTTATCTGTTGCAAGTTGAATAAAATGTTTGTAAAACAACAAGAAAATGAGTGCACACCTGTAACAGATTCCTCTGTTGGGCTTGATTGTCTCCTTTAGCCCAGCAAGTTTACTTTCGTTGATGCAAGCAGCAATCGGATGAGTCTTGTCCGGATTCCACTCATCCCACTCTCGCTTCTTTGCCATTAGAATGTTCCAAACTCGACTTATTCCCTTTTTTAAACCAGTGGCTCTTTTTTTCAAACGCTTGCAGCAGTTCTTATCTGAATTCCTTCGCTTAGGACTTGTCTTAGGAAGTGGCGCTTGCCTCCCGGGCTGTTTAGATGGTGAAACTTTTGGAGGTCCCTTGAAAACCTTCATTTCAAGTGACACGTGGGGTTTCTTTTTTGCTCCTGAGGATGTGGAAGGCTGTGCCCATTTCCGTTTTGAATTCAATTCTTTATTCATTGCATCCTTAGATTCCAGTCGATTGGGACTGCATCTCTTTGTAGGCTGCTTTGTTGCTCGAAGAGCATTCGGGCCAATTCTTCCTTCACTGTCATTGCAAGAAGCAGGAGCGCTCAGATCCTCTTTTGAGACTTTAGGCAAGGTTGTGGGGCTACTGGAGAATCCTCCAGTTTTCTTCGAGTTCTTCGGTTTCTGTGTTTGGGACCCGGAAGGACCCTGTGATCTTGTACCACTTGACTCCTTGGTCAAGTTGAAGATGGGGTGAGTTCGTTTCATAATTCGAAGCCTTTCGAATTTTCAGTTTCAAAAATAATTTCTAATATTTAAGAAACAGTTATTTGTGAGTTTGGGCAGAGGGACAAGGAAAGTGAAACCGATGTTGTGAAGGAAGCAATGATTAAACCGTAAGGTTCGAATACAAAGAAGACGAGCATTTATTCCAATTACTTATTTATTTTACTACAAGCACAAGTGATACTATTCTGCACGAAGTAATTAATTTCCCATTGATTTTGGTGTGTGTTAAATAAAGCAGCCTCCTGATTACTAATAACCATTCAAACTCCAAACGTGTTCTTGGAACTGGTCTAGTTGGAGGGGAAGGTATGTAATTCCTAATTCATGAGGCACATCGGTTTTCATGTTTACTCGTGTCTCTATTAGTTTAATAATAATAAACTGAGTTTGATATCGTAGCAAAGAACAACCAAAGGGGCTTTTATGTATCTAAAGCTTCACATAACCACATTGTACAGAAAGGAAGGAATTGTCACGTAATGTTTGTTGACACACAAAGAAATACATGCAATTTTTAAACTAATACTGACATACTTATCAGAAGAAAGCTTGAACTTACAAATTCTATCCCCGACCATTTCATTTTGTAAGAAAAAATGTAAATCATATAAATCTTGTGTGACGAAGTCTTGGAGGTCAGTGAATTGTCAAAAGATGTTATCTCAACATCTCTAGTGCTGCGGGGCTGTGGGAAAAGTGAATTGTCAAATTGCCAAAATTAAAGGTACTGAAATTACGAAAATAGATAGTTCAGGTTCCTTGAGGAATTAATTTACTAAAAGAATTTTGTAGGATGTAAAGTGCTGGCATTTACTGGGAGCTTCGAAAAAACAGTGTGGCTTAAGGAAATCGGAGCTGGCTACATTTTCGACTATAACATCACAGATGTCGACAAAGTAATTAAAGAATTTGCACCTGAGGGAGTCGACTACTTCTTTGATAATGTAAGGAAACGAGAAAAATATTATTAAAGTAATTATCAGATGGACTCCATTTAATTTGTGTTAGAGGTAGGAGGGGAATTCACATGTAAAGTGATGAGGAATATGAAAAAGAACGGAAAGATTGCGTTGTGTGGAGCGATTTCACAGTACAATCGAAAAATAAATGGGCTTTCTGAACCAACGAGTAAGTTGTGAGTTTGAAAGACGAGATTTATTGTGTTTAATCAGCTGAATGAAAATAGTAGCTGTGAAAAGGATTACTTTATCGTTTATCTCTTCCAGTAGCTTTTGACTACTCGTCATTCATCTACAAGAAGCTGAAAATGGAAGGCTTCCTCGTAAGCGAATGGGAATCTGAATGGCAGTGTGCGTTGGCCAGGCTGAAAGACTGGGTAGTCCAGGTGAGTCAGAATTTTTGTGTGTTTTAATCGCTGTAAACTGAAGCCTATGAAATTCCATGCAAAATATGTCCGTGAACGACTTCTTCCAACAAATTCCCACGCCCATCGCCCAGCACAATCTTTTACTGTAAAATTTATTAAGGGATAAATAAGTAGATTAATTATTGTGTGTTTGATGTTCTAAATCAACATAGCCGTGCAAATTATAATGTTATCAAAATGTATATTTCAGGGGAAAATCCAAGTGCAGGAAACAATCACGGAAGGATTTGAGAAGGATGCCTGACGCGTTTTTGAATCTCTTTGAGGGAAAGAACATCATCAAGGCTTGAAGGATGAGCTTAGATAAAGAAATTCGACATTTCTATATGCACCCGATAAATATTTGACTGGAGAAATAGACAATAAGGAAAGCTGGATATGGTTTTAATGTTGTGACCAATTTATTTTCAAATGTGTAGCATCGGAATTTTATGAAATTATTACTGTCACGAGACATAAAACGAATAAGTATGGGAATAAATATTTTTCTACAGAAGTAATGAGGAGGAAGGTTTAATGCACGTTGTTTAATATTATGGCTGTGTGGCTAATAGACATAAGTTGTGCAGGTTCGTGATATGAGAATAATGAGCTACCAAATCTAATGTAAAGTAAACAGCAGTGTTGGTAAGACACTGTTGACTGTAAGACACTGCGTGGGAATTGTAGGGAGATTTCCTCACTTCGGATTTCAATAGATCTTGTTAGTTTTCTGCTGTCTCTAATAGTTTAAACGTGTTAAAAAGATATTGGGCAATTGGTTCAAGTTTAATGGCTGCGTCACTGCAGAAGGACACGCGTAGGATGGATGGAAAGGGAATGACTTTATGGTTTACAGGTTTCTCAGGTTTCAAGTTGTTATTGCTTCATATCCTTTGGGAATTGGAAGTGTTGGAACTGCTTCTTCAGATACAAACCTACGTTGTACGACGGAGAGATTGTCACACACACGAAGACACACGTATCTCTTGGGGAAGTCCGAAGAATTTCCGTTGCAACACAGTTGGGAACAGGATTTCACGATTCTCGGTCATTTGGGCTGAACCTTTGGAGGATAGCTGACGGAGAGTTTTAAAGGGACTGAGGAATAATTAGTAAATTGAGGCACAATGGGTTTGTGTGGAATAGATTCAGAGTTCATTTCAGTGCTGTACCCTTTCATGAGTAACCTGATCTTCTCTCTCATGTTAAGCGTCTCAAGTGACCTCGACATTATTGGATTCCTTGGAGTCTTCTTCACACTGGGAATTACGGTAAACATAGCGCACAGAATATGCAGGACGATTTACGACACTTGGATTGGAGTTCTTCTCGGTCATAATATTAATTTGAGGAGGATGGGGAAATGGGCTGTGGTCACTGGAGGTAATTTGGAAGCTTTAAAATCCTACGGAAATCTTTGGGAAGTTTCTTGGAAGCGTTGGAATTACTTGTAACTTTGATAATTGCAGCAACTGACGGAATAGGACTGGCATTCGCTCGTCAATTAGCTCGACGAGGATTGAACGTAGTTCTGATGTCTCGATCACTGGACAGATTGGAACGGTGTGCGAAAGAAATAGAGTTGCGTTACGGAGTGAAGACGAAAGTAATCCAGGTGGACTTCAGTCAAGACGTGTTCAGTTACGGACGGAATGTGGACAAGGAATTGGAAGGGATGGAAATTGGAACGCTTATTAACAACGTGGGAATGACGTACAACACTCCAGAGCATTTCGACAGAGTTGCAGAGTCAGTCGACTTTGTGAACAAGATGATTAACATAAATGTAACTGCGGTGACGATGATGACGCGTGCAGTGCTTCCGGGAATGTTGGACCGAGGAAAGGGAGTTATTGTTAATGTTGGATCGCTTGTGAGTGTCGAGGGAGCTCCGTTCTTCACGTTATACTCTTCAACGAAAGCATTCATGGAGACATTCACTCTTGACCTTGCGAGAGAGTACAGATCACGAGGAATCCATTTCCAGTATCAAGCTCCAGGATATGTGACCACGAAGATTGCGAAGATCAAGAAACCAAATTTGTTTATTCCTACACCAAATCAGTACGCGACGAGAGCTTTGAATTCCATTGGATTGCAGCATAACACTTCGATTTGGACTCCACAGAGAATTATGATGCCAGTAATGAAGGTTACCGCTCTTACATTCCCTGGAACGTATGACAAAGTCCTCACTTGGATTGCCCGAACTTTCTGGCTGTTTGCGAAGAAACGGGAGATGGAAAAGGACCCGGAGTATTCCCGTAAACTTAAGGAGCCACAGTATTCCAGCAAACTGAAGGGTGTCAATATTGTGTAGCAACTTATGGAGTTCCTTTTGTATTCGCTAAGTCAGTCAAACGGGAGGTTGCCATTTAAAAATAAAGAAACAAGTAATCAGAGTTGATTATTGAGGTTTATCGTTTATTCGTCAGTCTCTGGATACTCCAGGTTTGTTTGTAAATTGACAGAGTGTTCTTCGAAGCTTCTTGAAGGGAATGGAAGGGACTTAAATACAGAGTGATGTACACACAGAAGACAGGGGCATTTCCACAGGGGATG
>JAQGAC010001324.1:0-14433 GCA_034696585.1 Isotomurus maculatus | reverse complement strand
CCTCGGTAATTGTCCCTCAAGACTTCGTGGGTGCCTCGGACTCCAGTGTCGATGTTGGAGACAACGATGCCCTGTCCGGTGAATCCTGCTTGCCAAGCTGAGGGAGCCTTGACTCTGTCTACGCCCCATTCGATTCCCACTTTTTGAGAAATCGTCTCCACTTTCTGGGCGACGGGAGTTTCGATGTGGAAGACCTTGGCTTCACGAATCTCGACGATGTCGTCTCGGAGAGCGAGTTCCTCGATGAGAGAAGCCTCGGCATTTCTCACGGAGATTCTGTCGGTGATGTAGAATCCTTGAACTTCAGATCCAGTTTTGTACTTGGAGATTACTTCAAGGATTGGAGCCTGGTGGGCTGCAGTGACTTCCTTCAAGGCCTTAGATAAAGCTGTAGCCTTGTCGTCTAAGCTGGCGAAGTTTCTGCTCTCAAAGGAGTTTAGCACTGAAGTGGTGGTGGATTCCCCGACGATGATCATGATGTCTTGGGGACCACTTTGCAGGGCTGGGAGGAGAGTTGGGGAGACTCGGGCAGCGGATGAGACATTGCTCAGAGCCACTATGGCAAGTATGGTGAGGAAAAGTTTCATCTTGGAAGCTATTGGAGTCTACCTGATGAATGGAAGGTCCCAAGGAGCAGTCGTGTTTTATATCTAGCCCACCTGGGCCAACTTAAAGCCTTCGTTGACACGTGCTGGTTATCAATCGGTGGCCAGGCATGTGATAGTGTATCAAGATAAGCCAGATGAATTATACCGGTGACGGTTAAAATCTATTTTTGACTTTGAGGATTCGCTATTTAGCAAATGAAAGTGGAATATTTATCCATCACGCGTTCCCTGAATGACTTTATGTGGATCATGGACTTTAAGTTACGTAAGTTAGTTACATCTAGTCTGTGCAAACGGATTACCTGCCGAATTACAATCACAGGGTCTCGATATAATCTAAATGACTCGTTGGTAATTCCTGGAAACCTCGCCCTCGATTGATATTTCCACTCGACATTGGCATTAATACGCACACAATCAAGTTAGGGAATTCCTGACAGAGGAAGTTATATAAAATACTCCAGAGTCTCTCAATCTGGCAGCCAATGTCAGATTAGAGTAAACATGTAGTGATGTCTCCATTCCACTTTGGACTCAATTTCTATTATTACCCCGTTTGCATTAATACTACCAGAATACCAGTGCTATAATATGATGGATACAAATGAAGTCGGATAATAAACGAAGTTTGTTTCATGAATGTTTTGTATTTATTGCGGCTATAAATGAAAAACACTTGTACAGTTTAAATCCATGGTCTGTAATAAAATACACAACTGTAGATTTAGCTCATATTGTAATAATAATAAAATCAAGTCAGTCAAAGAAAATGGAAAATTACAAGTACAACTTTGGTCTAAGAAAGAAAAATTACCCAGGGATTCAATTAACCACTTAATGTGAAGAGTTTTGATGTGCTCCATATTTATTTTCCTTTCATGAGAGGGTGCATTTTTGTCTCAATTTTGTGTGTCTGTAATCCTTGGTTATAATGTATGTGTACTAGCAATACAGTTTTATTAGATTCTGTACAATCAAAGGAAGATACTTAATTTTGTTGAGTTGAGGAACTTGAAGGCTTGAATATAAAAATCACTCTAATGTTTTTGATTTTGAAAGCAATAAAAAGTTCAGAGGTTACATTTCACACATAAATGCCACTGTAACTTCTAACGACTTACTCAACGTGTGTGCAAAAATAGATGTGTCGGAAAGTAGGTTTTCGTACATTTTCAAGGGGTAATTAAGGTTATTGTGTTGTGAAGTTGAAAATCTTATTTTTGAATTGCTGGACTTTGTGAAAGGACAAAAGATGAAATGCAGTATAACATATTAGAGAGCAGATCCTACTTGTTAAAATGCTTAATGTATTTGGATAATATAGAGACAACTGATAAGCATGATTGGCCTGGCCTCCTCACCTGGAGGACCATCCAACTACCCTCCATCTTAAGACACAAACCTTAAGCAGACGATCTTCAAAACAACTGATTTAACTTTGATCCTATTACAAATAATGAGTAGGTTAATGAACATGATTTCCTAACTTCAGACTAATTGAACTACACTTACTTTCTCTCCGTTCAACTCATTTTGTGAAGAAATTAAATTTGACTTCATCTTTGGTCGATACCAAATCTTAATTTATCAATTATCAACTAAAGATGCTTGAAACCCCGATTGAACTCATTTTTCATTGAAAATGTCAAATTAGGTTTCAGTGTAAAAAAGATGCGTGTAATTTTTTGTGTAAAAATTATTGAATTAAACCCCAATTAAGTAATACTTAATCGATTACCTCACCTCCATGAATAAACAAAAGAGCTGTGGAGGCATTTGTATTGTATAAAATAACCATACGTCCTAAACTTAATATTAACTTGACTAATTTGGAATCTACCATTCTATCCTTATTGTCTTTGTACAAATCTTTTATGTGAAATTTTGCTTATCAAAATATAATTAATCCAGCAATCCAAGAACTATCTTAAAATTTTCGTGGCTTTGCATCTCAAGAAATTTGGAACGGGGATTTTTCTTATAATCCTTTCTTAATTTTTTTGCATGACGATAGGCACTGAGAATGCAAGTGTTTAATGATGTTTGCAATTGTAAATAGCAAATTGTTCGCCGAAGGAAGTTATCCGATTCAAAATAAGCTGTTATTCTGTAGAAATTATTGAGTCGGAAGTTTGTTTAATTCGATATGTAGGATACCAAAGTTCAAATTGCATCCTTTTTGCACAGCTGAAACATGGTTAATTATATAATAAAGTTTGTCCGACAATGATAAGCCAGCTTTTGCAATGCAGTGAACTGAGGTTTTTTTGAACCACTATCAGTCAGATGCACAATAAAAGATAAGAAGTGTTTGTTTAAACAGTTGGTGGTCAATATCACTGGGGTTTGAGTGCGACAAGGTCAATTCTTAAAGTTAAAGGTATTTGTTCCGTTATTGATTAAATCTATACCCTTTTTTCTGTTACAGGTTCCGACTAAATTCGTCATCCTCAATTACATTGCGACTAAATTCGTCATCCCTCCATAAACGATTTTTGAATGATTCCATCATCTCTTTTGCGTCACTGAGCGCATCCAAGCAAACTCAAACAAATCTTAGGTGTCGACTCTGAACCTTTTTCATCCATAAACCTGTACTTATGTGTCTTGAGTACTCTTATCTATTTATTTATTTAACTTTATACACACTCCTTGATTCACAGTATACTAGTATACTATTGTGTTCTTCCACCAGTGTTTCATCTCATAGAGAAGGGAAACTCTAGAGGATCTCAAGGACAGGAGTACCTCCCTCGTACTTAACCCGATAACTGAGATGACTACTCCGTACTGACCCCTAAGGGCACACACCGAGCCAAGTAGGTGTAGCTAGCTTCACTGAGCCTAGGAATCGAACTCGAGCCTTCTCAAGTTAGCCTTGGAGTCGCACGCTCTATCCAACTGCACCAGCTTACCAATTCTTGCTTCAAAATTGTATTGTGGAAGTCGTAGTCTTTCAATATCATCGAATTTTTTTACCGGGACTTGTCATCGGCTATTTAAAGTGTAGGAAACCAAAACAATGAGATTTCTTAACCTGATTTCGACAGCAATATAGTTGTATCATGCAACACCATTGTACATTTGGTATTCATGATTATTGAAAATTCAAATGGTAAAATAATGGATTAACAAGTTAACTTAATGCTGCTGTCATAAACATCTTCTTCCATCATATTCAATATGTATATCTTAACTATAAAATTGATTTGTACAGTTGAGATGATACAGTCGGGATATGAATGCGGAATATGTTGGCATTGAGAGAGATGATAAGACACAAATACACAAATTGATAACAGCTGGATGGGTGATACGATAAAGAAGGACCCAGTTGCATATTATAATATGCCTAAAAACCACCGAAAATAAGCATTAGAATTCGTATTTAGGATGCCAAAAAAGAGTAAAATCTTCTTGCCAGAAATTTCTGAAGCATATTTAGAATAAATGAAGCCTCAAGAAATATTTTGCGCATGCATTTTGATTGCAAACCGAATTTTATTTTTCTTCACTTCAAGTCCAATAAACACGACTTCATGCCATGGACACACCTTGGGATGTATATTAGACACTCATTACAATATCATTGAAGTTTAACCCACAATGAAGCACACGCGTATCAGAAAGGAAATTTAGAAAATGTCTCATTATAAAGAAAATATTAAAAGATGAAAAGCTTAATTATACTCCTTATTTTTGGAGCATGTGATCCTACCTCCAGTAAAGACTAATGATAAGCCACACACAATGATTTGATTTATCATTTGTTCGTTTGCAGTTTTTCACGGGACTTTAACCGCCAACGATATGAAGTCTGCACACCTGTTTGGAGGAGTTCATTGAGCGATTTACACTGTTTTCTTTCATCAAAAATGGGTGATGAAGACGACCGAAAAGAGTTTATCAAGTCGAACTTGACGGAGCTGAGCAAATCGACAGTCATTGGAACTGAACTTGTCGTTCGTCTGTACGAAAAGGGGCTGATCGACGACGAAGAAGAGGACCTCCTGGTTAGTCCTCAATCACCTTTTTCAGAGATTGGTGGTCTCCATGTTCTTGATCATTTGTATGTCTCTGTGTAGAGTAATCCAATAACGACAAAAATCAACAGAGCGAAGACGATTTACAAAACTACGGCAAATAAATGGGACCACGATCAATTTGAGGAATTTAAAAAGATTTTGAAAGAAACAGGAAATGCAAAGGCACTCCACATTTTTACCAAATCTGGGGCAGATTACTTCCTCACTAATGAGAAAGTTCAACTACTGAGACAGCAGAAAGACAAAAGTGAAAATGGGTGCTACGAAGGCCTCTCGCTTGAAGAAGAGGTGACAGCCAACAAAATTGTCCATTACGCAAGAACTGATAAAATTTTTAAACAAGATAAATTCAAGCTAAGCGGTGACCTGGAAAGAGGAGAAGTCATCCCTCTAGTCACACAGTTCTGTGAGAGTTTGAAGAATAAATCAATTTGGTGGAATCCTCGAAAGCCACCGCTGCCTTTAAATTATATCGGAAGAAATGTTGCTAGAACTCATCAGTTCCGATCTGATGGAACTCTCCCTTCTTCAGTGCAACCAAAGACATTATTGGAAGCAACTGAAGATCTCGTGATCTTGGTTGATCCCCCTGGAATGGGGAAATCCAGTGAAGTCACGAACCTCGAACAGCAGCTGAGAGTAAAATTCATTAACAACAGAATAATTCTTCGAATTAATTTAAATGAAGTTCAGGGGGCGCTGTTAACGATTACTGAGTTCGAGGGAGCTCCTATTACTGTCCTTAAACTGGCTCCGTACCTTCCATCCTCAACTCTCCTTATTCTTGGAGTGCGCCTTTTCTTGCTCCTCGACGGTCTTGACGAGGTGTGTCCGAAACACACTGAAACGATGATGAGGCTCCTTCACATGCTCAAATCAAGTTGTGACCTAAGATACCTCACCGTCATTATGACTAGCCGTCCCCACCAGAGGGAACCGTTCGAAGCAAAGTTCAAAATGAATTCGTGGTCACTCCTCCCACTGACGGAGGAGCAACAAGATACCTTCATGAGTTCTATGGGCGTACCAAATGAACATTTATCAAAAATTCGGGGTACACTTACAAGCTCGTTTGCTGAACTGCTGAGCAATCCCCTAATGCTCTTCATGCTCACCGAATTGCTGAAATCAGATGGTAACATCTCTTCAACCGATGTGAATATTTACGACTTGTATTCTCGATTTGTGGATGCAAAGCACGAGCTCCACTGTGTTCAGAAGCTGCGGATGGAGGCAAAGGCCAACTTTACGGACATCGTCAGAGATTCCCTGTTAAACAAAAATCTTCCTTTCTACTACCACGTCGCTTTGGAGCAGTTGTGTATGAGTTATAGTACAAATTTACCCGACTCTATGAAGTCGAAGCTTCCCCTAAATACAACAGAGCCAATTTTAACAGCAGAACTTCTGAGCTACGGCCTCATCATCGAAGACAACAGGAAACGAGCTGTGTTTAAACACCGTAGCTTTGCTGAGTTCTTCTACGCGAGACTTCTCACTCAGGAGCAACTCCATTCGCATTTAGTGAGGGAAAGCCTGCTCGGCAATATCTACGCCGGGTATCGTGCGCTGGAGAATGTGGAGGCCTTTGTCGTAGCAGCTCTTTCAAAGACACCCAAAGTAACTTTATTCGTAAACATAACAACCAAATTTATGCTCAGTGAGAAAACGCTCCCTGGGAGATGCGATATGCTAAAGAGATTTGTGGGTGGAAAGTTGTTTCCACTGTGCACTCCGGAGTTCCTTCTGACCTTCGTCAATGGCGAACCACGTGATTTAAAGGAGGCATTTCGAGTTTTGGTGGACAGCAATTTAAGAGAATCGTTCTCCAAATTATTCAAGTGGATGAGTGAGAACAGAGAATGGTGTCGTAGGGAACTGTTCAAGATTAGTGAAAATGAGGAGGCATCCAGTTACCCACCTCCTTCTGCGAGGCTTATGGTGGCGGTTGCAATCAATTTCAAAGGTCAGGATTTGTTGAGTGTAGAGGAGGTGGGTGTTGCCATCAGATCACCACACAACAACCTCGTCTATATCGTCGCCTCTTCTCAGACAGAAGGGAAGTGGGACTTCGTGGAGGTCCATCTGGAGGAAAAAAAACTGAGGGAGCTCCTTTTGAAGGCAGATGACGCAGATTTCAACAGAATCGTTGAAGACAGAGAGACGACTTGGAAGTTGGTGACGAGTCTCTCTCAAGAAGAAATCTACTCCCTTGTGACGAGAGAGGAGACTCGTGTGACTGACGTTGTCGGGAGAAATCCGGCGCAGGTTTCACATTTTTTAGGTGTCCTTTTCGTTTCCGGTCTTGAAGAGTTCCGAGGGAAGTTTGGAGGCGAGAAAGGGAAAACAGTTTTTGAACTGAGTTATGTTGGGTGTTACTTTGCGTTGGAGATTCTGTGGGGTGACATCATCAAGCAGAAGAATGACAAAAATTTGGATGGTCCAGTCAGGGCCGTAGTTAACGAAGCATTCAGAAGAGCGACGACGGATCTCCTTCAGCAGCTGAGAGATGCGGTGGTACGGAGGAGGAAATGCCCACGTGAACATTCAACGGACCTGAGCATCGCAAAAAGGGTATGGCTTTCCATTCTCTCATTCATTCATTATGTATCCCTTAATGTTTTTACGATAATTGTTGTGATTTCAGGAGTGGGAGGAGTCAGATGGAGTGATCGAGTGGATCTTTAGAGGTGCTCCCTTCTGGCAATCCTTACGCCCTTTGCGTCCTGAATTCCTTTCCTTCGCTGTCCTATATTGTGGAGACCTTGACCTCTTGACCTCCTTCCTCAACTCACCACGATTTGACCTGTCCCATGACATCGTCTTGATGTGCGCTCTGAGGTCACTCATTCTGACCGCCAGCTGCGAAGGCAAAAATTCGTCTTGCTTTTCTCAGCTTGCCATATTCCTCCAAGAGAGCCTGCAACAGGACGGTTCCTAGCAAGTGGAGATGTGTGGCTGCAGTGTTTTTGGGTGCGACGAGAGATGAGTTGCTGGCAGCCACGCCAACTTCTCCACAGGGCAGCCTGCCCCCATTCGACGTCTCCGTGGGAGAAGTGTTCATCCGGCTTATCCCACAGGCATCAATTGAATCTGTTGAGTACGACACATGGGGGGAGCTTTTGGGGAACGTCATAAATTTCACACGCTGCTGCGAACTTCAATCCGTTCTTGAAGTACTGAAACAAAAATTTCGAAACGACGATCGGCTGAAAATGATTCTTAGAAATGGACACGTCATCCGCCAGTGGATGCTGAGGTTCTCTTCCAGGTGGAGGAAGAAGGATGAAAATGTCGACTTGTGTGGACTGAGCCATTTGCTCTTCTTCTACTTCTCCGTCTTCGGACTCAACTTTGAATGGATGCAGGATGCTACGGGATATGAACAGAATGAATGGGAACTTGTGAGGGAACTTCCTGTAGAAATAGCGACTGCCCTCGAGAACAACAAACAATGGACTCATCTTATTCCCCAGTTCACGAACCACCTGAGGGAGTCTGCTGTGCCACACATAAGGTCTCGTGGTGGCATTTTAGCTTATTTTGACTACAGAATGGAGGAAGAGTGGGAGCGACTACTTCATCTCATCGGAGGAGAGGAGAGACATATTCCGGAATTAGAAGAAGGAATGAAGACTCCCTGTTATCAGGCAGCCCCTCTCATTCGTGTCCTCGTGAGGATGTTGGGGGTGGAGGAGGCGAAGGATAAGGTCAAAAATCTCTGGGCTGGCATTAATCCAGACATAAGTTCTACTGATGAGTCGCCAGAGTCGCTGGGTGCACTTCTTCACTTGGCAATCGAACTTGGAGAGCTGGAGGAGGTGAAAAAACGCACCTGGCCAGGCCTCCTCACCTGGAGAAACCCGCAGGGGATGAATGCTTTCCAGTTTGCCAAGGGGGTGTGTGGGGAGGACCACCCAATCACACTCCATCTACACAAGCTCACAATAAGCAAGCAATGTTCACCAGCAATTAATTGAGTTTAAAATTTCAACACTAAATGTTTCTTTGACACACAGTAAATAAATGAAGTTCCCAAATTAGGATTTATGGAAGTGTGGGTAATTTTTTTTGCACCATAATTTATGGGTAGAAAATTTTCATTCTCTTTAATAATAAATGTAATCGTCAATTGAACTGCTTTGGACATGTTGAACCTTTAAGTCAATAACAAACTCGCCAGAGCTCCTAAGGCTGAAAAACGATGCGAGAAATAGAAAATTAGTTTGTTGTTTGAAGCTTCAGAAAGACACGTTTATTTATTTGCGTCTAAATTTTATTTCATCTGATCGAGCACAAGATCATTTACTTTATTTTATTGAAGTCTTCTGTCCATTCAGTTCCCATCGTCCACCCGGGGACCCTTTTGATGTCACTACCTTGCTGACATTCATTCCTCGTCGAACTTTATCATATCTTCTTCATTTAATTGTAAGTAAGTAAGCTAAGCTTGCTTGTTGGAATCAACGGCGACAAAATTTATATTGATTAAACCATGGCCAGAGTGTTTATTTACAGTATACAGTATTACAGAATTATCTGACTTTGATGCACCACATACTAGCTTTGCAAAAAGGGATAAGTAATGTTTGCTTAAGCAATTGATGCGTTCTAAATGGGACCTTGGAATGTGAAAAGGTCAATATAAAATTCAATGTCGTTGTTTGCATAGATAAGGATGCATGATGAAGATAGTTTTCTTTGTATTAATAATAGGATTCCTACTGTATATTAATTTTTTCAGTATTATATTATTTGGCACACCAAAATCCAACCGCTTATATTACTAAAAAAAAAGTATATTGTAAATATTTATTACCATGAGTGGTTTCCTTATCAACTTCATCGCAATTCCTCTTGACTTACTTAACATGAGTATAGTGAAAACCTATGCAATGTTTTTCCTTGCGATCGAAAGTATTAAAAGTGTTATGTTCAGTAACCCAGTATTTTTATTAGGATATTATTAACAAGTAAACATGTGTTCGAAATCATGACGACATCTCAGAATAAAAAGCTTTTTTAAACAGGATTATTGCATCAGTGCCAAGTTGCTAAGCACCTACGCATTTCGTCGTAAATTTCACATTTATTTCTGAGATGACATGGGATAATATTAACATTCAATGAAATACGAGAATTCACTGTAAAACTGGATTAAACAATGATTGGAGTTTGTAGGCTGACGAGTAGCAATGATATTTCCCACGAATCTTATCCTCCTACATGCAAGTACTTACGACATGAAGTATTTTATGCCCTTAAATATTGCAATATTTTGGCATATTTTTAGAAATAGGTGGTTGATGAGTAGAATTTTAGGAAGTCACTTGCCTCGGAAAGCTGAACAGATATTCAGAGGAATTCCTTTGGGACTCTTCTCCTTTTTCAACTCTCACAAGCACTGAGAATGTCACAGAAACGAAGGGAAGTGACTCACACAGCCAGTCGTAAGTTATGGGAGTCTTTTGGCAATAGCTCCCATTAACATAAACGGTCTGTTTTTTAATGACCTGTTGAATGTCACCCTGTTTATAAGTGTTGTCATTAGCTTCCTTCCGAGCTTCTCTACTTCGTTTATTTATTAGATAAAAATTTACTTACAATTCCCCAATATCATCCGGTGGTTTTCTTGCTAGATAAATGCAGAAACGGCACCTTCATTAGGTATACTCGTATTTTTTGCATTTAGCATTCTTAAACTTATGATTGTTAAAAAACGTATTTTTTTAGTTAGACCACCTTATTCTATTCTCCTTCCACTGATTCAATTAAGTATAATATGGATTTACGTTGCCCAACGGTTTACGTAAGGCTCTGTAATGCTGACTGTTAATTAAAGTTTCGTGAGCTTCAAGAGTCTGCTAGGCATAGGTTTTTGCCACAGGAACTTTTAATAAGCTTTTGCAAATACTGGAAATTGAACAGCAGCTACTTTTTTGAGTCTGAATTATCTCTGTCTTGAAGTGATTTTATTGAACCTTCTAGAACACTAACAGTTTTCTTCATTCGTTACTAATATATAAGGCTACGAATGGCATATACAATTTGCAGTTCTGAGTAATCATAAATAACACTGTCCTCTTCTTACACATAAATCCCAGCTCTTTTGATGATATTGAGATCCACTGAAAATTAAAGAGGATAATTTTTTATCTGGGAGGTGATAAACCAGGGCCTGAGTAAACATAAAGAATTAATAACATGTTAAATGCTAACACTTAAGCGTGAGGACAGGCAAGGGAAATATTCACATAATCCTGTACAAAAATACAGATATCTGGGAAGAATAAATACAAGAAGTACAAGAAGAAATAGAATATTCTCAAAGATAATAATTTTACGCAAAGTAGGAAATGTAAAATGCTTCATTCCCCCAACCACATTATTTAGCGGTGGTTATAATTATTTTAAAGCTATTAACAACCTCTCAGCAAATAAATTCAAAACAGGTTCCGAAAATGCATCTGTGGTTTAAGAATAACTAATAGTATTGCCAAAGCGTAGGGTTTGACATCCGAATTGAGATTCGGATAACACAAAAATAAAAATATTTTTAAAACTAACAGATTCAAAAACAGTTCGATCATCAGATCACATTTGTCATTTGTCAAATCCTTTGACTGATAAAAAAATGAAACAACAATGCTGATTATTGTTTGCCAATCTAAATCCCTCAAGCACACACTGATGGTCCAAAAACGCAAAAAACAAACATACCTATCTGACTTACGAAGCATACGAAATTAAGCTGCTCGAACCTGAGCTTGTCCGAAAATCGTTTTGTATTGAATCGGGTCCCTGCTTAGAGTCAAAACTTTGTGAGCAACCGCTGGTGAGTTCGCAGTTTTCCATGTGCTTTAGCCCGCTACAATTTCAAAAACGGTCTGCGTGTGAGGTAATATTAACTTGTTAGATTGGGACAAAATGGGTGACGAGGATGGCAGAAATGAGTTCATAAAATCGAATTCAAAGGTGTTGAGCCAGTCAACAGTCATTGGAACAGAAGTAGTGCTTGGACTTTTTGAGAAGGGTTTGATTAACGAAGAGGAAAAGGATTATCTCGTAAGTTACTATATGTTTTCAAAACAGAGTTATTTTTGCAGGTCCCTTAACATTCATTTGTGTGAATAGAATCACGATGCCTGGCCTAACATAAAAAGAGGGATGTTACTCTACACAACAATAGCAAACAAATGGAATCATCGCCAGTTTGACGAATTCAAGCAAATCCTGCAAGAAACAGGGAATTGGTCGGCACTTCAGGTTTTTACCAACAACGGAGCGGTCTACTTTCTCACAAACCAAGAGGTTCAGATCCTGAGACAACAAAAGGACAAAAGTAAGAATGGGTGCTACGAGGGACTCTCATTTGAAGATGAAGTGGCTGCCAACCAGATTTTAGAGTATGCAAGAAACGATAGCATGTTTAAGGAAGGAATGAAGTTTCAGTTAAGTAGCGAGCTCAATAGAGGAGAGGTTATTCCACTAATCAAGCAGTTTATAAAGGCTTTGCAGACGCAAACTATTTGGTGGAATCCCCAAAAGCCGCCACCTCTACCAAGAAACTACATTCCAAGAAGAGTTGTCACAAATCATACTTTCGAATCCAAAGAGGGCTTGCCTTGTTACGTTATGACGATGAACTTCATAGGACTGATTTCTTACAGGTGGATGTTGGTTATTGATCCCCCGGGAATGGGGAAATCCTCAGAAATTACCCAGCTTGAGCAAACGCTGAGAATCAACATCAACACCAACAGACTCATTCTTCGAATCAATCTGAACAAAGTACAGAAAGAATTGTCAACCATTACGGAGAGCGAAACAGTGTCAACACTTCTTCTAAAACTCGCTCCCTTTCTTCCCTCAAAAATATTTGAAGATCCTTCCCTCTACTTGTTTGCACTTCTTGACGGACTCGATGAAGTTTGTCCGAAGCACGAAGCCACGATGATCCGCCTACTCCATATTCTCAAATCAAGCGATGAATTCAGTGACATGCATGTCGTCGTCACAACCCGTCCGCACCTCAGAAACACTCTAAGATGGGAATTCAACAAGGAGCAGGATGAGTCCTGGTCATTCATTCCCCTAACAGTGGAGCAACAGGATGGCTACATGACAGTGGAAGGCGTATCTAAAGAGCAAATGAATTGGGTTCGAAGTGGCTTGGCAGAAACTGTCCAGGACCTGCTGAGCAATCCTCTAATGCTATCCATTCTCGTTGAAATTTTGACCTCTGGAAAATGTCTTAGTGCAGCAGACTTAAACATTTACGACCTCTACACCCGATACATGGAAGTGAAGCACGAGTTGCACTGCGTGGAGAAGCTGAATATGGAGCCCGGTGCAAATTTAACTGACATACAGAAAGACTCGATGCTCAAGATGAACCTCCCGTTTTACTACTACGTCGCATTAAATGAGTATAGAATACAGTACTTTTCACACCATCCTGGATACAGACAAGCAATAAGGAGCGTGGCAACTGAACCTCCAATCGCAACAGTTGTGTCAACCGAAAAAAGTGCACTCCTTAGCTACGGCATCATCATTGAGGACAATTTCTATCTAATGTTTAAGCACAGGAGCTTCGCTGAATTCTTCTACGCAAGACTTATCCTCACTCAAGGGGAATCTGCTCCTCAGATTGTGAGAGACACTCTCTTCGCTAACATATTCGCAGGAGCTCAAGTGCCGAGGAATGTGGTAAACTTCCTGAAAGCTGCGTTATCAAACAAACGTAATGGGATTCCATTCCTGAACATTTCTGCCAAGTGGATGTTTACTACAGACAATTTGGTTTGGAGATGCAATTTGTTGCACGATTTGGTGGAAAGAAGGTGCAACAAATACAAAACTCTTTTTCCTATGATTGCTCGTGAAATGCTCCTGACATTTGCGGATGGTGAGCCTGGTGACCTGTGGGATGCGGTTGAAGTTTTAGTTGACAGAAGGAGCAGAGAAGCTTTTTTCAATATTTTTGAGTGGATGAGTAAGAACAGAGATTGGAGCAGGAGAGAGGTGTTCAAGATAAGTGAATATCATGAGACCACAATTTATCCTCCCCATTCTGCGAGGCTAATGGTTGCAATTGCACTCGAGTTCCGAGAACCAAGTTTGGATTATGGTTACTTGTTTACAGGTACGTGGGCTTTTTATAGGAAACTTTGCAATGGCATAGGGTTACATTACATAGCAGTCCTCCTCACAATACCAAGCTTAAAATGCATAATTCAATAGATATCCGCTGAAATTCTAATCCGTATGCATTGGTAGGAAAATTCAGATTGTAGGATTTCTATAGTGTGGCTATTGGAATGGCACATGGAAACATGGAAAGCTATGGAGTTTTACTGATGGGTCATATTTTGATTCAAAGTCCTTACAAACACTTATTTACTAAAAACCATTCCACAAATTCCAATGTCTTATTCGAAATCTTATCTTTTCAAGTTTTCAACCTATAAATGAACAAAGGCTTGTACAGAGAGCAACATACTGGGTTTTTTATAAAGCAGCAGTCGAAAGGCATATTGTGATATTATTAGATACGAAACAGGAATCCATGACATATTATTCAAGGTTTATTTCGGAAGTCATACTACACAAAAAGATAATTTAGAGTAGTTAGATTTTATGTGTCAAGTTTTTCAATTAGAATATTGCTGCATTAAACTTTGCCAGTCCTTGTACCTGTGTTATGGTATCATCTAGTTATGTCATAGAGTAAGGTCCTGTCATGCGTAGTGTGTGGAGGAGAGAAGAAAGGAGAT